>VUQH01088832.1:4645-16564 GCA_015106775.1 Etroplus canarensis | reverse complement strand
ATGGACAGGTTGACAGATGAGATCAGGCAGGAGTCTCCGTGGACTATGATGTTCACAGACAACACTGTGTTCTGTAGTGAGAGTAGGGAGGAGGTAAGCATTGGAGAGAAGAGGAATGAACATCAGGAGAAGCAAGACAGAGTACATGTGCATAAATGAGAGGGAGCCAGGTGGAATGGTGAAGAAGCAAGCAGAGGTGGTGAAGGTGGATGAGTTTAAATACATGGGATCAACCATCCAAAATAACGGACAGAGCACGAGAGAGGTGAAGAAGAGAGTGCAGGCAGGGTGGAGTGGGTGGAGACGAGTGTCAGGGGTGCTTTGTGACAGAAGGATAGCAGCAAGAGTGAAAGGTAAGGCTTACAAGACGGTAGTGAGACCTACTATGATGTATGGTTTGGAGAGAGTCGCACTGACAAAAAGACTGGAGGCAGAGCAGAAGATGTTCAGATTTTCGCTGGTAGTGACCAGGATGGACAGGATTAGAAATGAGTACATCAGAGGGACAGCCAAAGTCCAGAAGTTTGGAGTGTCCCGTGGTTGGGACAGTAAAATAAAAAGGGTAAAACTATTTCCAACCCAAACTTACGCTTCAGTCTTATTTGGTTTAGATCATCTTCGCTTCCATCCCAGGCCAGAGAGTCCCCCACAGGCAGCTTGCACTTCCCACAGATAAAGACCACCGGTCCGTCATCGCCGTCCTCGTCCCCCTCAGTCTGGCCGAACAGCTTTTCTTCGACGGTAGTGGAGTCTAAGCTGGACGCTTCAAACGTGGAGTTACTTACGCTTTTCTTGAAGGCTTTTATCCCAGTGGCCATTCCTGCTGGGTTCTTCCAAACTAGCTGTTTTTCGAACTTCGGCGGGTTGTTGACGGTGAAGAGAGGATCCAAGAAGCACCCCTCGATACGAAAAGTTCACCTACGTGTACTTCCGCTTTCGTCCTTAATTTTGGCCGAGAGCGAGTATGTGTTAATTTTTTTTAGAATCTATTAAAACAAAAAGACTATCAAAAGATGTCGGTTGTAACAGGAGATTGGCATTACAGATGTGTGAAAGAGTGCTGCTTTCTACCTTTTAAAAGAGAACAGCTCTAGTGTGTGTGTGTGTGTGTGTGTGTGTGTGTGTGTTACATCCATACGCTTATATGAGCAAATCTAAACACAGAAAATAAATGAATATAATAGCTGACACAAATTGGGCTGTTTTCCAATAGTTTGCGTTTTTATTTGATTTTATTCTGTTTAGTTTTTATTGTTTGTATTCCTTTTTAATTTATTTTACTGTTGATTTATCGAAGGCGTTTGTCAGACTGAAGTTCTGAACTTTACAATAATACAACGGACAACTTGACCAGTCTCAATAAACCAATGAGAAATATCTCTTGTTGAATTAACCAAGCACACAAAGATCACAACCAAAGAAGTCTCCTCTTATATTTTTACATGATTTCGTTTGTTTTATTTTTGCTTGATTTCGTTTCAGTTCCAAAGTTCTTTTTTATGTAACACTTAACAATCTTTAATGCCAACATTTGCTTTGATTTTAACTATTTGTCTTATTCTATAAGTTTCCCGTCACTGCAGTGTGTGGAAGAAACGGAGGGTAACTATTTTAACTTTATCTTCATCTTTGTTAGCCCAGAGGAAACGTGACCGGAAAGAGTTTGTTGAACAGATTTTTTTTCACCTCCTGTTTATTTAGTTTATCAACTGTGCTGTTTGAATGTGCTTAGTTAATTTTCCTATTATAAATAATTTATTTAAAAATTTTTCGCAGCTGTTATTCCAAACGTGGCTCGTATGTGTGCTCTGTGTTCTCATTGGCTGGCGACCAGGAAGTTATTGGAATGATTTTTGGGGGCGCGAAATCTCTTGCCGCTGATCGTTTAAAGAGGGTGGTTGTTTTGGTTTTTGGTGGTCTTTCATTCGCCATGTGTGACAAGATTAAGAAGGTGGTTTTTTGTGTGTTTAGGTAACATAACAGACTGACGTTGCTGCCCTTTGTTTATGCGTGTTTCATGTGGCCTCCTCAGGTGAACAGCTGGCTGGGCTCAGTGTTTGGGGAGCAGGTGGTGCCGCAGTTTGAAGTCAACACAAGGACAGTGGACATACTGTACCAGCTGGCACAGTCCAGTGATGCCCGCTGCAGCGACACAGCTCTGCTCATAGAGGACCTCAGGCAGAAAGCAGCAGAGTATCAGGTTGAAGGTGAGTCATTTATAAGAAGCAGAGGAACATGCAGGGAGAAGTAAAGTGCTACCTTAAAAAGCCTTGGCATGCAGTCTTTTTATTGTAGCCAATTTTTGTTAATCTATAAGAGCACGGATGCACCAAATATATGCTGTGTGATTACCTTAAGCTTTCAAAAGCAGCAGCCAGGTTGACCTGCACTCGATTTGCATAGCTAAATAGATATTGTATTCATACCCATAGGGGAAATTCAGGTGTCCAGCAGCTCGCACATACATCTGAAAAACAAAAATACAGGAGATAATCTAGAATACAGCAAATTTAAAAAACAATCAAACCAGAAAATAACCCCAAAATACAGCAGATAACCTAGTCATCTTCTCCCTAGAGGTCGCAACAGCTGATCATCTGTCTCCATCTCACCCTGTCCTTTGCATCCACTTCTGTCACACCAACCCTCTGCATGTCCTCCTTCACTGCATCCATGAACCTTCTCTGTAGTTTTCCTCTTCTCCTTCTGTCTGTCTATTATTCATTCACTGATGCAGGTATGTATAATGATACAAATATATTAAGAATTTAAGTTTATTGTACAGTAGATTAAATTTAGTACATTTCTTTGTTCTTAGTTTCTGAAACAATTAACCAGTCATATAGCTGTCATGCCTACTAAAATTCATGGATTTCAGCATATTTCACCTCTTTGTGTATTATCTTTCTATTTGGGTGTCTAATGTGTGACCCATTGCTTACTGTGTCAAAGTCATTCTGGCCCTCTTGACAAACTGTTGTCTACCCCTGTTATAGTGTAATTAATAAAAACAAAATCTTTACAAAACATGGTAATTTGTTACAAGATATCTACCACTGTTTTAATGCAAGGAGCATTTATTGGATAAACTATCAATATAATTTTAAATATTTTAGGGTAGTTTACATCAATGAATCATATTAAGTCAACAGATTATATTTTTTGGATGAAATCTTAAACTTCAGATGGGTGTCGGATTGCTGCAGTGGAATCTAAAACACCTACCTCTGAAGTTTAATTACAGTTTTATTACAGCTATAGCACTTGTTCAAAAAGTACATGTCTGATTCCACTGAGTACACTGGGGCAGGTCCAGGATAATGACAGCCTGCAGGCGTTTTGTTATATCCTTGTTGGGGTAAATCTATCCCGCTGTCCTAATTGGGTTTAATTTCTTTCTGTGATTTCTCTGTACAGTCTGATTGTGGATCTCATCTGTCGAGGCTGCCATTCTGTGCTTGGCATGGTTTACACATCCACCCCTAAGAACCTGGACCACAAGAGGTTTACCTTTTGTTTCAGTGTAGCTGATATTGACAGGTGCATTCATCAGTTTATATTTGTTATATGGGACTGACTTGTGGTGTAACACTAGGGCCTAGTTCTAATCAGTTTCAGAGGGAAAAAACATAACTTTTCTGCAAAGGGCTTCCAAGCATCCTAAGTTATTTTACAGTACTAGCATAAGTTGTTTTCACAATTTTTGTGTAACTTTTACCTTATTCAGCTATTTTGTCTTGTCCTATTGTCTTTTATTTTACTGAATAATTTAACCTATTTTGTCACAAGCTGGGATTAATGTTTTAGCTGCTGTAATGAAATGTAATGCAATATATTTTCCTAACTTTGGGCCAAATAAAATACACTCATTAGCCACTTGATTAGGTACTCCTTGCTAGTACTGGGTTTGACACCCATTTACCTTCAGAACTGCCTTAATTCTTCATGGCAATTGGGGAGGTCATTTGAGTACAGCAAACTCACGGTCATGTTCCAGAAACCAGTTTGAGATCATTTGCGCCTTGTGACATGGAGTGTTATCCTCCTGGAAGCAGCCACCAGAAGACGGGTACACTGTGGTCATAAAGGGATGGACACGGTCAGGAACAATACTTATGTAGGCTGTGCTGTTTAAAAATGCTTAGTTGGTACTAAGGGGTCCCACATATGCCAAGAATATGCCCCCCACACCACCGCCCGAACTGTTAATATAAAGCAGGATGAAGCCATACTTTCATGTTGGTTACGCTAAATTCTGAACCTACCTTCCAAATGTTGCAGCGGAAATGGAGACTCATTGGGCCAGGCAATGTTTTTCTTATCTTATGTTGTTCAATTTTGGTGAGCTCATGTGAACCGTAGCCTATTCCTAGCTGACAGGAGTGGCACCCGGTGTGGTCTTCTGTTCCTGTAGCCTGCTTAACGAGAGATGCTGTTTTGCATACCTTGGTTGTAACAAGTGATTATTTGAAATACTGTTGGGTTACTGTTGGCTTCCTTTTGGCTCCAAGCAGTCTAGTCACTCTTCTCTGACCTCTGGCATAACCAAGGCATTTTCGTCCAGATAACTGTAGCTCGCTGGACATTAAGGCAGCATGGTGGCTCACTGTTGCCTCACAGCAAGAGGGTCCTGGATTCAAACCCAGGCAGGGCCCTTCTGTGTGGAGTTTGTATGTTCTCCCTGTGCTTGCGCAGGTTTTCTCCGGTTTCTCCTGCCATTGAAAACCATGCTGGAGTAATGCTGCCCGTCAGCCCAGGACACTCTCGCAAAAGAGATTTTTAATTTCAAGAGTTCACTTCCTGGTTAAATAAACCATTAATAATAATAATTTCTCTGTTAAACCCTAGTGGGAAAATCCCAGCAGATCAGCAGTTTGTGAACTACTCTGACTAGACCGTCTCGTACCAACAACCATGCCATGTTCAAAGCCACTGCAGTCACCTTTCTTCACAAATCTGATGCTTGGTTTGAAGTTTAGCAGGTTGTCTTGACCTTGCGTATATGCCTACATGCATTGAGTTGCTTCTGTGTGATTGGTTGAATAGATATGTGTCTTAATGAGCAGTTGAACAGGTGTACCTAAAAAAGTGGCTGGTGATTTTATATCTTCCTTCTTATCAAGATGAGAGAAGATAAGATATTTGTTAGTCTTTATAAAATAATGAATACAAAATGTGTGCAGGTGCCCTTTCATTGGATCTAAATCTGAATCTGAGACAAACTGTTTTGATTATTACTTGTATTATAGCAAGGTGAGCATTACAGTGTTTTTTGTTCTAAACTTAAAAACATGGAGCTTCATTCATAATTTAAGCATTTATTGTTTTTAGCAGTAATAAAGTAGTATAAATAGAAATAAAATCCTTGATGCTACATGAAAATTATCCTATCTTTACTCAAGTTTAAAAGATAAACACTAATGAATCTTTTGATTAGCACAGTGGTTGTTTCTTAAAAGACATTGATAATTGGGAGACCTGGTTTAAATATCAAATAGAAGAGATGTGCTGTAAACTGTATTCTAAAACTGAAGACAATCATTTTGTAAATAGCAGACAAAGTTATCAGCTGTACCAGTTTATTGACCATCTTTTTTTTCAGCTATGTGCTTGGTTCTGCAAGCCAGATGTTGGCAGCAGAGGGCACCAAAGAGCAGCCAGTAACACTGGAGTACAGAGGCATTGTTGAACAACAGCTGACAGAGGTAAATTACTGCTGCTGCTTCTTTGTCTGCTTTCTCTGATGTGTGTTGCTTTGGGAAAACAAAATTTTTCATTTAATGAAAATATTTTCTGCTCTAAAGCTGACTGTAAAGTGTGTATATCTCCAAACATAGGTTGATGTTGCTCTTTAAAACTGTATTGTTGTTGTTTAAAAATGTTTTTTTTTTTACTCTAGATATTAGATCCAAACTCTATGCCAGATATAGCGGGAGTTTCTGTTTTCTATATTGACTGTCTTGCTGATAGTACTTTCTTATTGTCAAAGGGCAGCGCTTTCATTGATTCTCAATGCATAGGTTGTACTAAGGATGACATCAGCTTACTTCTGGGAAACCCTTTGTGCTGTAACGGGCAGACGCTTATATCAGACATTACCTCATCTGTCCGTCTCTTCATCTGCAAACACTTCCCTTTTCTATACCACTTTTATTGAAAAAAATAATAATATATCCTCTCTAGGCTTCAGTGTTGACATTGAAATAATTTTTCTGTTTGAAGTTATCTAATATTTCAACTTTAACTTCCTTAACTGATTTGGTGTTGTCTTATTATCATTATCATTGCTACGTAATTCTACTCACATTTTTCATAGAAATAGTACAGTGGCTCTCAAAGTTGATCTAAATCACCCTTTGTTTAAAATATCCACAAAACCACAAATT
Source organism: Etroplus canarensis (assembly GCA_015106775.1). NCBI lineage: Eukaryota > Metazoa > Chordata > Actinopteri > Cichliformes > Cichlidae > Etroplus > Etroplus canarensis. The sequence continues at coordinate 10,178 of VUQH01088832.1, read as the reverse complement.
GGCCAGTAGGTGGTGATAGCGTGCAGGAGTACCTCCCAGCCCTCCCACACTCTCTTGCACCAGGGACAATAGATGTTATGCAGGGCATGCTGAGGAATCTTTGTTGGGAGGACAAAAAAAAACATGTTTTGATTGTAAAGTATTTTTTGATGATAGCTTGATGCACATGTGGTATTTAGTTTTTACTTGGCAGCAGTCCAAATTTTCTTCACAGTACATGTGATCTGTTGCATTTTGAGATATTATCTTTGCAGCAGTATATTTTAAACAGGTTATACTGCATATAGGAAAAGAAAAACATACAGTCTGAGCAACCAAGCATAAGTTATGCTTTAAGACCCTGTGAAGGCTTTTATGTGTACATAATACCCCATTAAGTACCCTGTTAGTTTTGTCTGTGATTTAAACATTTCCAATGTATCACTGTCTTCTCTCTCCTTTTCCACTTTTGTGAGCTGCCAAAACAAATGCATGAAAAAGTTTCATTAAATTAAACCCATGTCACTGCTTTAAAAATATTACTACACTGCGTGTGACGCAAACTAAAGGATGCCTAAGGACGGTACATAATGAAAAGACAATACTTGTCTTATACTGGCTTTGTTTAATATGTAGGTTACTACTTAAATCCATCTTAGTTGTGACTGTTTATTGCTTCTCTATTTAGGATAAAGATTAATCAGATTATAGCTACACACCACTTGTACTAATTTTTAGCAGTTTATGACCATCATTTCTTGTTAGCCATTGTTGCATTGTAACAAATAAAGGTTTTTGAGTGGATCAGAATTAACATCATAGCTTTCAGTAATCAGAAGTCTGCAGGAAAAAAGCTGACTACATCATCACAGTGTTCTGCTTCAAAAACTCTGACTAAAACTTAAACTATCTCTTCTACTTTTGAGTCTGCTTTTTTTAACCCAAGATACCTGTTGGTATAAAATTAAACCTGTTATTGCCATGTAGAATGCTTTCATAGCAATGACTCTAAACTGTCAGGACGTTTCTGTTATTTTTAGACTATATCTAATTGAGGCAAAGTTAATGTCGTTCTGCTTGTGTTGAGACAAATAGTGTAGACTTGTTACATACACTTCTTTTTACAAACCCCATTTCCAGAAAAGTTGCAGTGTTTTCCAGAATACAATAAAAAACTAAAATCTGTGATGGTGATTGACATTAATCTTTATTTAATACCAGCTTAACCAACTTAATTGTATTTTGTAAATATGCACAAAATCAAAATTTGATATCTGCAACACACTCAACAAAAGTTGGGGCTAAAATTGAAAAATGAACGGTTACACCAACTCCACATTAAGCAGGCTAATTGGGAGCAGATGAGGTATCAAGATTGGGTATAAAAGTAGTATCGATCAAAGGCTCAGTCTTTGCAAGCAAGAATGGGTCATGGCTCGCTTCTTTGTTCCCACATTTGTGAGAATTGTTTGTCAGTTCAAAAGGACCATTTTTCAATGCAAGTTTGCAGAGAATTTAGGTCTTTCAAGATCTACAGTTTGTAATATTGTGAAAAGATTCAGAGACCTCTCAGTGTGTAAGGGTTGAAGTCAGAGCTCACCGATGAATGCGTGCAATCTTTAAGCCCTTGGGTGAGAATAAACAATTATGCTGCTGTGACATTTAGAGCCACCTGGGTTGAGGAGTACTTAAGAAATCCATTGTCACTTTACAGTCTGTTGCTGCACCCAGAAATGGAATTTGAACCTGTATTACCTTTGAGTTTTCTGGCCCTGAGCTAGTCTCAGATGAACAGAGACTGTGGAACAGTGTGCTGTTGTCAGATGTCTGGTCATTTTCAGAAAATGAAAGCGTAGAGCTCATCGTGTCAAAGATGAAAATGACCATCCAGATTGTTATCAGCAAAAGATGCACAAGCCAGCATCTGTGATGTTATGGGTGAGTTGTATATAAAGGTATCATTGACTCTGAGGCACAGACTGGGATTTTAGAGAGACATGTTGCCATCAGCGAGATGTCTTTCCCAGGGATGGCCATGCTTATTTCAGCAGGACAATGCCAGACTGCATTCTGCACAGGCCAGCAACAGCAATGGCTTCATAGACACAAAGTATGTGTCTGTACTGTACTGGCCTGCTGCTAGTTCAGATCTATCTCCTATAGAAAATATTGTGCATCGTGAAGAAGAAAACCAGACAATAGAGCATGGACTGTTGAGTCGCGAAAGTGTTAACTCAACCAAGAACTGACAAGATTTCCTTTTTATTCCAACTTATCTGGAAATGCATTTGTATTAAGATTTATTTTGGGCATTTTGCCTTTATTTTGACAGGACAGGTGTAGAGGACACATGAAAGTAGAAAGATAGTGAGGGGGAATGGTTATGTTCAGACTAGAACTCAGACCCCTGCAGCAGACTGCAAGACTCCAGTTTTCAGTATATGGGTCACCTGCTCAGCCAGGTGAGCTATGGTGCCACACATTACAACACTATAAACACTAAGTAAATATCATAAACACTAACCAAACTTTAATTTGGTTAATGTTTATGATATTCATTAAGAAAAAAATAAACCCAGTCTTTGTAGAGGGCATCTTTTACTGGTTTCTGGCATTTAATAAGCTGTAGAATTCTGATTATTTTGTAAGATAAGCGACAGGTTAAGAATTGATATTGCTAAGATTTTATTGATACCGATGCCGTTATGAATTTCTGCTTATAGGGCCCAATCTTTATTGAGTCCTCTTCAACTTTCTGTGTGGAAAAAAGTTGCCCTTCATCACAACACAGCTGTTTTATTATTTGCACTTGGATAAAACAAAGTAGAAAAAAGCCTTCTGGGTAACTCAGGTGTGCAAAAGTCCCCTGACAAGAGTTTAATGTCATTGTTTTGCAAACTGTCAGAAAAACATGTCAGGAATGATGAAAGGAAGTAATAAGTGACATGAAGAGAATTGGAGTGCTAGAAGAGGATGGAAGAGATAGGTTCAGATGAAGGCAGTTGATCTGCTGTGGTGACCCCTAACAGGAGCAGCTGGAAGAAGAAAAAGAAGAACGAGCTTTGCAGCGTACAATTTGGATGGAGTTAACAGTTTGGTACAGTTCTCATTTAGAACTGGTTCTCAATTGCAGTGAGATAAAGTTATTGCTATAGCAGGCCCTCCTTTGATAAATGAAGAAATGGTCATTATAGAAGAACATTTTGTATTTCTCTTAGTCAAATTTAAAATAAGAAAAAAAACCCAATTCTGGTAAAGTCAGGTGCTCTTCATGTTTCATATGAACCTCAGCCATACTCTAATGTTTTGTCTTTGTCCTCAGCTATCTGTTGATGCCGCCATAGTTAATGTATTCTGTCTGTCTGTCTGTCTGCCTGTCCCTCCGTCTGTCTGTCTGCCTGACTTGTAGACACTTGTTTGGGTTTTTAATCTTCTACCCTCATTGACCTGTCTCCCCCTCCCACTCTCTCACCGCCCCTCATACCCATCCACCCCTGACCACTTCCTCTCTGGGTTTTCTCATTCTTCTTCACTGTCTCCTTTTACCAATTATCTTTACTCCTCCCCACCACTTTCCTCTTCACTGCTTCCTACTGGTCCCTTCATTTCCCAACTGTCCATTTTCTCCCTTCATTTCTCCCGTGCTCTGTCTCCCTCCATCCTCATTATTTACTCATTTACCTGCCTTTTTGTGTTTGCTCTTTATTTTCATGTCATCAGCACTGCACAATTTCTAAACCTTCTTTTCCTCTCTTTCCATGATCTCCCAATCCTTTCCAGATGAAAATGCTGGTCATGTCCATGGCACACAGGTTGGAGGAGATCGAGGCCGGCCTTCAGGAGGGATGTGATGACGCATGACAGTGATGTTTAATATCCACACCCCTCAGCTGTACTTTTACATTAATGCTTTTATCTCATTCACATACTTTGAATATTATTTTATCCTCACCTTGTACTCAAACACCTGAACACACACACACACACACACACACACACACACACACCAACCTTCCACTCTGCTGTGTCCTGATTACCAGCAGTGAAACACAGCCTGCCTCTGCTTGCAATCAATCATGTTGCCATCTCGGCTCTTGCGGCTCATGGCACCGTCGTCCCTGTGGATCTCAGTGCAGAATGAATGTGTGCTATGAGCAGAATGTTTATTTGTGCAGGATTTCATCAGGCAGGCTGCACATTCAGCACAATGCTGTATTGATCTGGCCTCTCAACTTGAGGCGACACACTCTTTTTCTTTGTTCGCTTCCTCAAGTGGGGAGCCTTGAAGGCAGACTTGGATAAATGCTTTCAATCATCCTGTTATACCAAAAACTGAAAAAGAATTGGAAGAATTTGTATTAAAGGATATTTTTTCTTGAGAAAAATTGAGCTTTCTTTACAATTGGCTGGCTATGTAACAGATATTGGAAAATTGTTGAATTAGTCAAAAAACAAAACTTTTTTTTTTTTTAAATCCAAATGTTACCAGAAGTTAGCGTTTGTTCGTCTGTGCATTGACTCATTGTTGCTTTGTTTATTTTGCTTGTTCACAGCTGTAAGAGTTTTTGTTGTCTTTAGTATTTCTGTGTAATAAAGTATTGAACGTTAAAGTATATTCCAGCACTGTCGGTTTTACATTACAGATTTGGCCAAGTGAGACAACTTTAAACTATTAGGATAATCTTTTAAATGTTTTTTTGCTCTTAAATTCTTGGGGATCAGTGGCTCATCCTGCTTTGGCTTTAATTAGATGTGTTTCTTGGATTTAAAAGTTAAACAACCAGTTTAAAGTCTTCAGGATTTGGGAGGATGAGAGACGGAAGTCATTTGGTTGATTAGAGTATTAAAAAGTGTTTGTTTACCAACTGATCTCTAATGTGCCTAGCAACACTTTCTACCAAAAGTAGCTTCATGCCGTGCTGCTTGCCCTCCCTCACCCACGAGGTTTCATCAGCCTCACACAACAACAACAGTGAGAAACGGCCAACCAGCACGCTGTATCCAAGGGCAGGTTGCGATGGCAACTGAGAGCACGTGCTGTGCTGACTGCCTGTTGCCATCTCGTCATCGTGTTCACTGCCAGAGGAACAGCCAGCCAGCTTGCTGGCCAGCATGTCTGTCAACAGACGTCCCCCCCCACCACCACCAACATACACACACACACACTCCCACTCAGACACACGTAGGGGAGGAGTCCTGAATGAGCTCCCCCTCATCCTTAATCTCTGTGTGATGTTTTTCTCTCTCTCTCTCTCTAACTCCACCCTTAGTTCTCTATCTCCCTCCCCCTCCCTCTAATTCTCCCACCCTCAACTGTTGGGGGGGGGAGTCAAAACAACAACAAACAAACCATGTGGTTGTTGTTGTTTCTGGTGGTGTGGTGGTTGCAGTGGAGGTGTTGTCTTTATCCAGCTTGTCATTAAGGACAAAGCGCCTGTGAGCCTCCTGCAAGTGGATGATGCAAGCCAGCTGGGCAGTCCAGATCTCTGCCGTTAAACCCTGTGGCAGGCTCTTTTTGGAGAACATGTCCCTGTTTGTTTGTTTGTTGTTCCAT
>VUQH01088826.1:3616-14077 GCA_015106775.1 Etroplus canarensis | reverse complement strand
GCAGTCTGATCATTTTCCTCGTACCTCTGACATCAGCAAGCCACTTTTTTCTGACCCCAGTGATAGTTGCGTGGGAAAATCCCAGTAGATCAGCAGTTTCTGAAATGCTCAGACCAGCCCTTCTGCCACGTTCAAACTCACCTTTCTTCCCCTTGCTGATGCTTGGTTTGAACTCCAGCAGATCATCTTGACCATATCCACATGCCTAAATGCATTTAGTTGCTGCCGTGTGATTGCCTAATTAGATATTTGCGTAAACAAGCAGTTGAACAGGTATATCTAAAGTGGCCACGAACACATAAACTGTTTTCTGGTTGTTAAAGCATGATGGTGGTTATTAGAAATAAACTGTGACTATGATTCAGTTTACGCAATTAAAATACTTGGTTAAAGAAAGAAATCATGGTGTTTTCAAAGCAAATGTGGGATGTCAGATCCTCTAAGGTACATGAAGTAATTTTCTAAAAACACTGGGCTGGGTGTATAGGATAAAGCACAGCTGTGTTAAGCAACCATCCAACTTAACCTCAAGAAGAGAAATTTATACACTCCAGCACACTCTTCCACCACACACATTTCAATTTCCAGCTTGAAAGAAAAGGTTTAACATATTACTGCCAATTTCTGCGAACATAATTATATTTTTAGAAAACAGGAAAAACAAGGACTAAATCCAAAACACCTTTCCCATAAATCCTGCTTTGTGTGAAAAGATGCTGTTTCCTCATTTGCACTGCAGTCCCCATCCAAGAGAGATGCTTGTTCAGCAAGAAGATGAGGCAGCAATTGGAGTGCGACATGCAGACAAGCAGACAAGGTGTAATCCATAGATAAACACTGACAAGGAGCGGGCAAACAGGAAGCCTGCAGGAGTAAAAGATGGCTGAACCTACAATACACAGCGCCGGACAGCCAAGTCAAACAAGCCAGCTGGAGATTGCTACCACAGCTCCATTTACATTACGTTTTACATTCACTGTTTGATTGACATTGAAGTGCTCTGACAAGGATAGCATACAAGCACATTCTGTGTGAGCAGCAAGTGCATGTTTTATAACAACAAACATGCATTATTAAATATCACCTGACTAGCTCCTAGTCACGCAAGGACAGATTTTTTTTTTTTTTTAAAAAGAGGCAAACACATGCAGATTTTGACCCTTTGACCTGTGGCAGGCATGTGGAGTATTCCTCTCATTTGCACCAGATAATGCCATTAACATCCCATCCAATCAACCTCAGAAAGCAGAGCCTCTGTGGAGCCCAGTCCACTTGTAGGTCAAGCCACGGTGGAAGTGCACTCTCCTTAAACCCAAACAGGAAGCCATAGGAGATTAAATAAGGGAGGCTGATTGCATATTTGCTGGGTGAAATCTGCTTTTAGAAGAGATGCCAGGTAAAATTACTTTGGGCAATAAGGATTTAATATTGAAATGTCATTCAGTTCAGTTCTGTCTTTCTCACTGTGCATTAAAACAACAAAAAAAATATTTTTTGTCAAGACTTGAAAAAAAACAAGATTTTTTCCCCCAAGACGGCAGCCATTTTCATTCTGCACTAGCTGTGACTCTGACTGGATAAGCTAATCAGCTCTCGCCTCAGGGATTACATTCCTTATCATATCTCTGCCACCAGTCAGGTTAAGCATGCTGCCACATTGTAACTCTTTTTAATAAAGCTCCATTTTAAATCAAGATTTGGGTAAAGCCACCCACTCAGTTAATTGGTTTCTATTATATTAGGAGGGATTGTATGGCAGCCAACTCTGTAGGACTGGCTTGGGCTAAAGTGCATGCAGCACTGCTGACTCACACATACAGACCTCACAACTTCAATTTGCTCCATCATCGCAAAGCACTTGGAAAATACTTTAATGCATGCCTGATAAGTGTGGGGACAGAGGGCTTGGCTTTTTGTGGATGTCATTACTTGGGTCAGGGTGACTATGTAAATGGATGTTATCAGCTCGGCTGCTAATATCCAGCTCAAAGGATCACACCGCTCACGGAGGGCAATTGTGTCGAGGCTAGAATGGTTTAGATTCCCAGAAAAGTTGCAAGTCTGTGCAGACATTAGTGAGAGAAGTAGCACTCTAATACACGGTTCACACTCGAATTATATTTCAGGATACAGCAAATTTCTTCCAGACACCAAATCAGACTTTAAGGCTTCAGGCTACCACATGTTTTTGGTACAGTGAGTCGAAGATATCAGCCTTCCCTAAGTGTTTTTCATTGACTATTTTTTATGCTCTGCTTTGCTTTAGCTGTAAACATGAAAATAGAGAATATTAACCTGCAACAATTAAGCATGTTTTCAGCAAAACATTGCAGAAAACCTTAAAGGGAACCCTGACTGGGAGGAATAATAGACCTTCTTTGATAAAAAAAAAATTTGCTTCAGCTAAAAAAATGCTATCTTAGAAATACTTACACATTTCTAAAAATTCTCTTGACTTGTACAATGCCATTGTTACAATGTTACAATGCATTCTGGGTACTGACGTCAAATGGTTGCTGCCTTCTCAGTCCCATGTAGCAGTACACTGGCTCAGTGTCTTCAGTTTCGCCTTTTCAGTTTGAACCCTAGTGCACTGGCAGAGATAATAAAGAATAAAGCACTGAAAATGAGATGGGTGAAGAGGAGAGAGAGAGTGGGCCTAGCTAGCTGCTGTGCGACAGCCACTTGCCGATGCCAGCTCGGAAAGAGAGCATTTACTGCAAAGAGCTCCACTCCTGTCAGCAGCGGTTCACGGCAAGCAAGCATATCCTGATATAGATTAGTGTGTTACACATTATATAGCAATGTACACTAAACAGTAACAGTAACAATAAATCACACAAACAAGTTGATGGACTTACATTGTACTATGGATCAGACTGTCTGTACTGGGCCAGACTCTTCTTGCTTGAGTCATCATCTGAAAGGAACATATCCTGTGACTGATGGTCTTCCTCTTGTTGTTTTTCCTGCAAAAATATTATCAATAATAACTGTGCAATATATGACCATAGTCACTCCTCTTGTGGCTAATATAGCTGTACAAATGTCTTGACTCACTGTACATACGGTTTGTTACATTTTAATCTACTTAAATATGCAGCCAACTCTATTAATATTTGTTTATTTATGTTTACTGAACGGGTGCCTGTAATGTGAGTAATTTTCCCCTGAGATTAATAAAGTATTCTGATTCCATAGTGATCAGATATTGCACATGTGCTAGCCACTGCACTGATACATCTGATGTGCTGACATCTGTTTGAGTTGCAGCATCGGTCGTAGTTAAAGAAAACTGGACACTTACAGATGGTCTGACTAAATGAACCGGTGGGTTGTCAGGTTCCTCTGTGTCCAGGGTCATGGTTCACACTCAGAGACTGTGACAGAGAAAGCCAGCAGAAGATCATCCTGCGTCTCCTGTCTCTGCTGTTTCTTCATGCGTTTTCCGGCCATCAGCCTGCGGCGTTTAGGCACCTTTGAGAGAAATCTGTCGGCACTACATTTGGTTTCAGCCTTCATCTATAACGGTCAGCCCCTGTTAGCTCCTTTAGCAGCTGTGGTCGAAAAAATGACTCAAGGACATCAAGTGAGAAGCATGGAGAACATAAACACGGGTCCTTTGGATGTTGTGTTCTTCCACAGGCTTTCTCCCATTCAGCTCTCTTCTTATCATTTGGAAAGCATTTTTGACTGGAAATTGCAACAAAAACTGGCGCAGTGTGGCACTGTTAATGTATATCCACTGTTCAATATAGTAAAAGAAAATCTAGTCACAAACAACAAGTCACATTCTGCACGCAGTTTACTTCATCGTCCCAGAATGTATTGCATAGGTACAATAATGGCAACCTCCGTAGGTCTAAAAAGGTAGTAAACATGTAAGATTTTTAAAGTAATTAGGAGTTTTCATGTGTCATATTAAGGCCAAAAAGTTCTAATACTCAGGGTTCCCTTAAAAAAGACACAAATGATAAGTCAAACTAAAGAAAGACAAGAGAGGCAAACAACAGACACTCATCTCTTTTCAGAAACACTTTCCCTTAACTTGAATAGAAAACATCAGGAGGTCAAGAAACGTGGTAAGTTGAAGTTTTTAAAAAACTACTATAACTACTATAACGTACCAAGCACAAAGTTAAAAGGAAACTGTTGTATCTAGAAATGTTACTTGCCCTACTGTCCACTCATATTTTCTCCTCCTGTAGAAGTATCCCATTTAACAATTAGTTTATGAAGGCTTTCAGCACATGTGACTTGTGTAAGTTAACCAATAATAATCCTAAAGACTGGCAATATAGCCACACACAAAAATGAGGGAATGTCTATATCAAAATCAGAATATTTTATTCATCCCCATGAGGAAAATTATTCAATATAATGCAAACCTCCAACATCAAGATCATTTTATTATATATTGATGTGAAAAAATTTACAGTCTTAACACCCCATGATTTCATAGCTTGTCGAACAACCTTTATCAGCAATAGCTTGAATCAGTTAATCGTTTTCAGAGTGACTTTATCACTCTCTCATGTCATCACGCCGCAACCGCCATGCTTACAGTTGGTATGAGATGTGTTGCATTTGGTTTTTGCCAAACGTGGCACTGTGCATTATGGGAAAGCATCAGAAGTCTTTTGGTTTGTTTAGATGCAACTTTGCAAACCCAAGCTGTGCTGCCACGTTCTTTTCAGAGAGAAGAGGCTTCCCCCTGGCAACCCTTCCAAGCAAGACATGTTTGTTTAATCTTTTTCGAATTGTACCATCGTGAACTTTAATATTTAACATGCCCATAGACTCTAAAGTGTAGTTCTTGGTTTATTCGCATTTTCTTTGGCCATTGCACAGTTTGACTTGCAGGGTGAATTTGGTGGGACGTCCACTCCTGGGAAGATTGTGACGTCGTGTTAATATACGTCTTAATGATCCAGACCAACAACCTGCCAAAATTTCTCCTTTAATAGAGGTCATCACACCGGCTAATGATCAGTTAATCAAGTGCATTTGATTAGTAGCATCTTACTCCTTTCTTACCTTCTAATTCCTTTTTTAAATTTTTCACAAGACAGCACAGAGACTTGTGAAAACTCATCAGCACTTTTCAAAGTTCCCCATTCTTGACAACAACTTCATAATAAGCAAATTTTACTAAAGTACCTTAATGTTCATATTTCACCTATGAGTTTAGCACATTTTTGAAGATTCAGTATTAGCAATTTATGGTATTAAATAGAAATCTCTGCAGTAATTTCCATGATGGTCTGTGTCCCTTGTCAGTCATTTTGATCATTTCTTTTCACAAAATGTTGGATGGTCTGACAGATTAATCTAATTTCCTTTCATAAGTGCATCCTATGTTACAGGAGGCAATAAAGGAAGCACTGGAGCACATTTCCTCAATATTAAGAAAATCTGATGGGCTTTGCAGATAACATCAAATGATTATATAATGAGAGTAGACAGTTATTTCTTTCTGTTTACTGGGAATCTTTATAGTTGATAGTGCATAAAATCTGAGTTACCTTATGCTACTGATTTGTGTCAAGCTAGTGTCAAGTTTCAAGCTTTGATTGAGATGATTTCCCTGCTACTCAGGTGCGCAGTGCAGTTTCACATATCCTGTGTGCTGCTACTTGCTTGATTATGCTGTTCCTCTGAGATGTAAAGTGGGAGGAATAATCCAAACATTAAGAAGCTCCTACAGAAATTAAAAGAGACCCGTGACTGGATACACCCTGAGTCAATTTCAACAAAAGAAAAACTGAATGATAAACTGAAACACAGAACACAGGAAATGTATTATTTCTGTGCAGTGCTACTATCTCTGCTAATAAACCTTTATTACAGTGTCATTAAATGCAAAGAGTGTACGTCTTAGAGCTTGGCAGGTTTAAGGCAGCACTGCGGTAGTGGGCTGAACCACCTTGAAGTAGTGAAGGATATTGAACTCACCTGATGGCTCTCAGGAAATGAGAGCTCTTCCCCAACTCCACCTATTACTGGTCACCCTCACCTCCTTTTCTCAGCCCTCTCAGTTTTTCTGAAGGAGATTAATTGCTTGCCTACAGCAGATTTATAGTATACAACCAGCCATTCACCACAACCATTAAGCTAAATATCTGCAACTTCTTCCTGTGCTACGTTGAAATGCGGTCATATAAAGCCACACATAACAGCCTCTGCACCATGACATGATCCATGATAATACATTACAGACTTCCTCAGGGGCCTCAAGGAGGATTTACAGTGCACTGTACTTAACTGGGTTGTTGCACTAACAGAAGCTTCACTGCACATAAAAAAGGTGCAACACACTCAAGCAAGAACTTGGCATATTTGTGTCTTTTCCAACAATATAATACTGTCCTGCCATTGTTTGACAGTAAGGGCAGCATGCAGCAAGTTAAGAACTTTCTCATTAATATTAATATTCTGTATAATGCTACATGCAACATTAGACACAAATGGATTTACATATTCAGAGCCACAGTCAGTATTTCGAATATAATGGCATTGTAAGACTAAATCCATCCAGTCTACGACATTTTTGACTTGCCAACAAAATTGTTCTACTCAGATGGTTTATTTAAAGAGGTCCAGTCAGGATTTAGAGTTCATCACAGCACAGAAACAGCACTAGTGAAGTGTACTAATGATCTTCTTATGGCTTCTGACAGTGGACTCATCTCTGTGCTTGTTCTTCTAGACATCAGCACCCCATTCGATACAGTCGACCACGACATTTTACTACAAAGGCTAGAATACTCTGTTGGTATTCAAGGGAATACATTTCGCTGATTTGAATCTTACTTATCTGACAGATTGCAATTTGTGTATGTAAGTCTTTTTCACACATAAAAATTAGTCATGCAGTCCATCAGTGCTAGGACCAATGCTCTTTGCATAATACATGCTTCCCTTTGGCAACATCATTAGAAAACACGGCATATATTTTCATTGCTATTAAGATACCTATCTATATATATCCATAGAGCCAGATAACACAAAAAAATTTGTTAAACTACAGACATGCCTTAAAGATATAAAGACATGGATGGAATCTTGGTTTTTGACCAGGATATGTCCTTTAATGCGCACATTCAACAAATATGTAGGCCTGCCTTTTGTTAACCTCCACAATATCACCAAAATTAGAAACATCCTGCCTCAGAGTGATGCTGAAAAATGAGTTCATGCACTTATTACTTTTAGGCTTGATTATTGTAATTCATTACTATCTGGCTGTTCTAAAAACTCTCTAAAAAGCCTTCAGTTGATCCAAAATGCTGCAGCAAGAGTACTGACAGAGACTAGAAAGAGAGATCATATTTCCCCTATATTGGCTTCTCTTCATTGGCTCCCTGTTAAATCCAAAAATGAATTTAAAATCCTACTACTCACTCACAAAGTCTTTAACCATCAGGCCCCATCCAATCTTAAAGACCTCATTGCAACATATTTTCACAATAGAGCACTTTGCTCTCAGAGTGCAGGTCTGCTGCAGTGAGAGTACTGACAGGGACTAGAATATATTCCTATATTTCCCCTATATTGCCTTCTCTTCATTGGTTACCTGTTAAATCCAAAATTAAATTTAAAATCCTTATCCTTACATACAAAGTCTCAAATACTCAGGCACCATCCAATCTTAAAGACCTCACTGAAACATATTTTCCCAATAGAGTACTTCTTTCTGAGAGTGCAGGTCTGCTTGTGGTTCCCAAAGTTTCTAAAAGTAGAATAAGAGGCATAGCCTTCAGCTATCAGGCCCCTCTCTTCTGGAACCATCTTCCAGTTTGTGTTTTGGAGACAGACAGCCTTTTAACATTTAAGATTAGGCTAAACACTTAAATTTTTAAAAAAGTTTACAGTTAGGGCTGAATCAGAAGACCCTGAACCCTTTATTAAGCTGCAATAGACTTTGGCTGCTTGGGGACTTCTCATGATGCATTGAGGATTTCTTCTCCACCCTCCTCTTTTAATCTTCTTGCATTTATATGTCACTGCTGCTTGCCATTAAATCCTGTCTTTTCTCTCCCGTAGTCTATGTTGTGCTTGTCTCTCTGCGCTCTACTTTTTTCTCTTCGCTTCAACCTTACTCCCTCGACCAGTCAAAGCAGATGGCTGCCCCTACCTGAGCCTGGTTGTGCCAGAGATCTTTTTCTGTTAAAAGGGAGTTCTTCCTTCCCACAGTTCCCACAGTCGCCAAATGCTTGCTCATCGGGGATCATCTGATTGTTGGAGTTTTTTCAATAATATTGTAGGGTCTTTTCCTCACAGTAAAAACCACTTTGAGGCAACTTTTTTTGCGAATTGGTGATATAGAAATAAAACTGAATTTAATTGAAATGAAAATAAAATCAGATGATACTGGTGTTTTCGTTAATTAAAACAAGGTGATGGTTTTCTAAAATGGGGTGAGGGAGTTGTTAAATATCCAACATTTACTTTATTCTAGTAGAACAGTCCAGAGATTTGCAAATCATTACAGTTAAAAACCCTCAAGACTTTAGTCTATTAGCACATGTGATGGGTTCTGTCACTAAAAACTACACTATATCTATTGTAGTGAATGGCCTTCACATTCTCTGTCTTTAAGGACTAATTGGTTTTCAGTTTAAATTAAATTGCTGCCTCATGATGTTGCACTGAGTGAGTTAAAGTGCCATCAGAGTTTGGCTTACATCAACTGCTACTTAATACGGATGAGTTACTCGTGCAAGCACTTTTCTACACTCATGTCATGCTGTTATCTGAAGAAATTACAACTCTTAACTGTGACATTTTAACTCTTCCATTTTCTGTCATGTAATTACTAAAAGGGAGAAAAAGGTCAGAGAGTGAGGACAGCCTGTGGGGGGGGGAAATCACCTTGTTTAGTTCTTTGATTATGTGCATCTGTAATGTCACTGGTCTCATGAAAGCTGACAGTCTTTCAAGATGCATTTCCATTGATGTTATAGTAAGAGAAAAGTAATTCAGGCATGGGCTGATTGCCCTCTTCGTGTGATATTAATGGCAATCCTCTCCAGAACTCTCAAAAGCACAGGAAGTTGATAAGGTGTCGTTTGAAATTTTTCCATTTCATCAAGGCTGTAAGACGTTTGAGTGTACACAGTGTGAGATGTGTGTGGCTGTATTTAAGGTGCTAAGATGATGTTAGAGTCAACTGCCTTTTCTTGCATCATTCCTCTTCGCACACATTTTCACACTTTCAACTCATTCACACCTGAGAGCTGACAAGAGAAGCTATAATCATTGCCATCATCATGACAGTTTTGCTAAAGAATCCTGATGTCCAGTGCCTTGCCCAAGAGCACGCTGAAGGCTTTTAATCACTAAGAAAAAGTCTTAAATGTGACACAATTACTATTTATAAGGTACAGCGAAAGCACATACATCCACAGAGGGAATTTTCACATATAACAATGAGACAAACACTGGTGTAAAAATAAACTTAGAAGATAAAAGATGGAATATGTTTGATCATTTCAGCCTAAAATAATTCTTGGTTTTGTTAGCACTCCCGGTTCATGATGACCTTGGTTAAATTAGAATGCTTTGGTGTGGAAGAAAAAGGCAACAGACTCTTTGAAGCATTCTTAGCTCTCTTATGCACTGAATAAAGATCATTAGCCTAGACCTCAAAAGCAACAGGCTCAAAGCAGCTGAAGGAGACAGAAGCGTAATGGGGGTGGGGAGAAAGAAGTTGCACAATACAATTTAGATTAGTAACAAGTTAAATCACCTGTTCACCATGAAAGTAGGGCTGTTGTTTAAATTGTGAACATAGATTTTTGGTATAAGGCTACATTTTAAAAAAACAAACTTTTATTGCCACAATTGAACAGGCAATTTACAAAAACAATATCAACCCTTCCTGAGACCGGGCCACTACATTAGTAATAGACAAGACAAATGAAACAATCACACAGATACACATCCCATCCACGAGGTACATATAAACACTTGGATATATTCATTTAAACTTTTGCAAACAAGCAAAGTGTGAGTGATCTAGTTGAAAAAGTCCGCCATCGGCGCCCCATCTTTTTTTTGAAGACAGGGGTTTTTAACTGTAATTGAGCAGTTAAATGTTCCACTGTGTACACGTCTTACTTTCTGTGTCAGATGGTCAGCGGTTCAGGCTTCAGCCACTTAACTCTTATCACTTTTCTTGCAGTCAATAAAAAAATTGATGGTTACATAAGTTTGGTGTGGAAGAACTCAACCGGCCCGCACACAGCCCTGACCTCAACCCCACCCAGCACCTTTGGGACGAACTAGAACAGAGATTGTGAACCAGGCCCTCTAATCCAACATCAACGTCTGACCTCACAAATGCTCTTCTGGATGCAAAAATTCCCACAGACACACTCCCAACATCTTGTACAAAACCTTCCCAGAAGAGTGGAAGCTGTTCCAGCTGCAGAGGGACCAACTCCGTATATACCATGA
>VUQH01088821.1:8214-20356 GCA_015106775.1 Etroplus canarensis | reverse complement strand
GACTCTGCAAAGTGAAAGACTTTAGCTGAAAAAGCCTCAGCAAGATTTCTTTAACACACACACATTATATATATTAAAATCTTTATCTTTTTCCTTTAATTCTATTGGGTGATGTCACCCTTGAAGTCTAAAGTGTTCTACATATTTTAAGCTGTGTGTCTATGCAGCTTTCTTCATAGAGTTCATGGACATGAGGATACTTGGCTTCTCTTCCATGACCCGCACAAGTAAATTATCAATGTACTGCTCCAGCTCCAATATCTTCTTATCTCTCTCTGACAGCTGGTTCTCCTGTTTCAAGACCAAAGAGATCAATTCCTCCCGAGTCAGCTGGGAGTAAGGCCCTTTCATCCCAGTGTCATTACCCTGTGGAGAGAGATAGAGCATGTTTTTTTTCCTCAAAAAACAAAACAATTCAAGCCTTCAAACAGCATCAAGCTTTATATACTATTATACAGGATAAAAGAAACATTTTATTTTTATCAGTCCTTTTCTTGGTTAAACATAAAAGAGAGAAATAAATACCTTTGTTTTGTCTTGAACTCTACTCAGGATTCCTGAGGATTTGTTTTCATTTTCTACTTGAACGACTGAGGCACCCTGCTGTTCTGGCGGATTAAGGGGTCTTACAGGTTGAAGCCTGCAATGATGAAAAACAAAAGAAATGTAAGCACTTGCTGAATGGTAGAAAAAGGAAACCACATCAATGCACAAGTACTTTAAATAGTAATACACTCAACTTGTTGAAGAGAACATAAAACCCAATGCTAAAATGCTGTGTTCATCCACATCAAGCTTACCATACTGTACATAGTGATGAATGAGTACATAAAATATGAAGTTGAATCATGCAAATTAAAGAACAGAAATATATAAAGCCTTTTATTTATACACACTATGGCAGCTAGTAATGTTTCACTATAAAAGCTGGATAAATGTACTTTGTCCTGACTGTCTCACCTGCGTGAAGGTGTAGGAGCCCCATCCTTCTTCACACCAGTCTCCACTATATTCTGCACATTTAGGGGCTGGGACACACTGGGTGTATTCTCCTGGACATGCACAGGACTTGTGGCATCAGAATGTGAGTTACTTGCATGGTTTGGAATGTTATCAGGTACAGTCACACCCGTATTAGTTGTTGCATGGCTTCTTTCAGTGTTTACTGAAATACTTGAGGTGGTGATATCCTTTGCAGGAGGTAGGGGAGCACGAGCCATTTTTGAGGATTTGATTTTTGCTTGGGAAGCAGTATCTGCAGTTTGTGACACAGCTGGAGGCCACTGTATTGAACCAGTATTGCCAGAGATTTTATCATCTTCTGCCATGAGCTGATTTTCATCTTCATCATCCTCAAATGGATTTAACCCATAAACAATCTGAACTTGTTTTTCCTCTGACCCACCTAGATTAGAGCGCATTTTTGGTTCAAATGATTGATTTTCTTCCAGAGGGTCAGGTACGGACGGTGCAGGACGTTTACTGTGTTTGGCTGCGTTTGTTTTTCCATTAGTGGCATCATTTTGCATGAAACTCTGAGAGTTCTTTGAATCTGTGGGAGACCTACTCAGCGGAGTGATCATTTGCACAGAGCGTTGAGGGGGAACACTGACAGTTTTGATCCCTTTGTCTTTACTTTGCTTGTTAATTTGTACCAGATGCTGTGTAGACATATCCTGCTCCTTTTGATTCTGTTTCTCAGCTTGAGTCCTTCCTGGCGGCTTAGGAGCTGGTCGCTTATCCCGCTGCGTACTAATCAGATCCTTTTCATCGATAGAAACAGTCTTGCTTCCCACTGGTGACACAGCAGACTGAAACCTTGAAATTAAACAAACACTACATGACATTCAAGCAATCTTCAGCATTTCATTACAGGAATTCCAGCAGAGGAAGTCAAAATACAGTAATGATGCAAAAAATAGTGTGCGCATCACTTGGCTATATATGAAGGCCTTAATGATGTGAAAAAGAATAATTAAAGCCATGTTGTGCCAAATTCTGTTGCAGTGTCCCAATGTCACCAACGGAGGAGACAATTTTCTCCGTTTAGACAAAGTGGTGCATAGTAAAAGGCAACATAATGTAGTGGGATATTGGTATAAACAACAGGAAATATGGTTTTAATATGCCGAGCACATCTCATTCGGAGGTTTCTTTGAATCTACCTCCTCTGTCAAACCGAGTTATTCCCAAAGCATCTAGTCATTTTCACCTCACATAATGAGGTAAAACTGTGCAGTGAGCCCAATCTTTCAGTCCAGTCTACACACTCATGCAGACTCACACACACATATTCATGCTTGTCTCACTTTTAGGTAGCATTTAAAATAGACTGCTGTTGACCTGAGACAGATGGAGCAACAGCAGATCAAGTCCCTTTAGATAACGCTTTCCTGACATGTAGGTGATTATCATGTCAGTTTGATCTAGTATTCAAATTCAGCTTCATTACCTCTTTTCCTGATGCTGCCCTGTTCTGCTTTAACCCTGATACCACACATTCACAGTGCAGTTTGTGATTAACAGTGTCAGATGGTTTATCACTGACACAGACTGAAAAATCATATGGTATGACATTAAATTTTGGAAAGATGCCTCCAGAAGCTGAATTTGATAGTCTTGGGTGATCATTTAATCTTTTAAGCATTACCAGCAAAGGACAGTCTCTAAACAAGTCAAATACGGTACATGGACAAATGTATTGGGTCACACCTCTTAATCACCAAATTCTGGTGTTTCATTCAGTCCCATTGCCACAGGTGTATAAAATCAAGTACCAAGCTTTTGAGTATGACTTGACAAGCATTTCTGAAAGAATGTCATTCTAAAGAAATCACTGAATTCAAGTGTAGTACTGTAATAGGATGACACTTTTGCAACAAGTCAATTTGTGAAATTTCTTCCCTCCTATATATTCCATGATCAACTGTAAGTATTGCAAAGTGGAAGCATTCAGAAACCACAGCACCTGTTCAAGAACCCCACAAAGTGCAGGGTCATTGACTGCTGAGGCACAGTGCCTAAAAGTTGCCCAAACACTGCTGACGCACTAACTGCAGACTTCCAAACCCCCTCTGGCATTAACATCAGCACAAAAACCATGCTCTGGGAGCTACACGGCATGAGTTTCCATAGCCAAGCAGCTCCATCAAAGCCACAATGTTTCTGCTTACCAAGACATTTTGGACAAGTCTATACTTTCAACTTCGTGTGAACAGTTCAGGGAAGGCCTTTTTCGGTTTGAGCATGACTGTGGATGAGTTTGGTTTAAAAGAACTTGAGGGCCCACACAGATCCCTGATCCAAACCCCATCAAACATCTTTGGGATGAACTAGACTGGAGACTGCGAGCCAGGCCTTCTTGTCCAACATCAGTGTCTGACCTCAGAAAGGCTCTTCTGCATAAATGAATGAAAATTCCCACAAATCTTGTAGAAAGCCTGCCCAGAAGAGTGAAGCCGTTACAGGTGCAAAGTTGGGACCAACTCCAAATTAATGCTTATGGACTTAGAATGGTAAGTCATAAAAACTCTGGTGGGTGTACTGTGTGGGGACCAAATACTTTTGTCCATATAGTCCATCTTAGCATCTACTGAATCAGAATAGTTAACTTTTGTTGAAGTGTTAATTATTCCCAGAGGACACTTCTTAAAGACTTTGGTTGTCCCCTGACATTAAATAAATTCACCTTATAAAGTATGCAGCGCTAATTTATTGTGGATAAAACAACCCCAGTTGCCACCTTAATGAAAATATCCAACAGTTTTACAGAATTAAGGAGGGTGTACAGTGAAGACTAAAAGATGAAGAAGCACAAGTTAAATCATACTTTTATCACAATTCTTGTGATCCATGTAGTGTATAGTTTTAACTAACCTTTGCTGACCCATTGCCACATTGGTTGTGCTGCTTTGGGGTGACTTAGGGATTTCCTCAAATGAATAGTTTTCATCAAATGGATTAGTAGAAGTGACTACTGCAGGACTGCTCACTTTGGATTTCTTTCCTGCAAACCTCTCTTCATCTCCTGTTTTTCCCCTCTTCTCTTGTTCTGTATCTCTCAACTTTTCCAGCTTCCTTGCCTCCTCTTCTTTCCTCTCCCTTTCACCCCTCTCCTTCCTCTTAATCCTCTCAGCTTCCTCAATCCTCTTTTCTTGTTCCTCTAGTTTTCTTCGTTCCAACCTCTCAATTTCTTTTTCCTTTCTAGCCCTGTCTTCTTCCTCTTTTCTTTTAATCTCTTCCTCCATCCTAACCCTTTCCTGCTCTTCCTTTTTAAATCGTTCCTCTTCTTCAATTCTTCTTTGTTCCTCTTGTCTCATTTTTTCTTTCAGGGTCTCATGTTCTTCCTGTTTCTTCCTCGCCCTCTCCTCATCTTGTCTCATCTCCTCCTGCTTCCTAATCTTTTCCAATTCTGCTCTTCGCTTGTGTTCCTTTATTCTCTTTTCTTCTATTCTCATTCTTTCCTCTTCTGCCTCAATTAGTTTTCTCTCCTTTTCATATTCTTCCTTTTCTTTCCTAACCCTTTCCTCCTCTTCCCTAACCCTCTCCTCTTCCTCCCTCTGTCTCCTTTCTTGCTCAAGCTGTATCTTTTTCTCATGCTCTTGTTTTCTCACCAGTTCCTCCTCCTCTTTTTGTCTCCTCTCTCTCTCAGCCTTCTCTTCCTTTTCAACTCTCTCTTCTTCAAGTCTTCTCTTTTCCTCTGCCAATTTCTGCTCTTCTTGCCTGTTCTTCATTTCCTCTACCCTAATCCTTTCCTCTTCCTCAATTTTCCTTCTCTCCAGTTCCTGTATTCTCCTCTCTTCCTCTGCTAATTTTTGCTCTTCTTGCCTCCTCTTCTCTATCCTAATCCTCTCTTCTTCCTCAAGTCTTCTCTTTTCCTCTGCTAATTTCTGCTCTTCTTCTAGTCTTCTCTTCATTTCCTCTTCCTCCTCAATTTTCCTTCTTTCCAGTTCCTTTATTCTCCTCACTTCCTCTAATTTTTGCTCTTCTTGCCTCCTCTTTTCTTCTATCCTAATCCTCTCTTCTTCCTCAAGTCTTCTCTTTTCCTCTGCTAATTTCTGCTCTTCTTCTAGTCTTCTCTTCATTTCCTCTTCCCTAATCCTTTCCTCTTCCTCCTCAATTTTCCTTCTCTCCAGTTCCTGTATTCTCCTCTCTTCCTCTAATTTTTGCTCTTCTTGCCTCTTCTCTTCCATCCTAACCCTCTCTACCTTTAGTCTCTTCTCTTCCTCTATCCTAATCCTTTCCTCCTCATCTCTTTGCTTTTTCTCCTCAATTTTCCTTCTTTCTAGTTCCTGAAGTCTGTTTCCCTCTGCTAATCTTTCACCCTTCTCTTCCTCTTGTCTTCCCTTTTCCTCCTCTAAACTCTCAAGTCCTTTTTGTTGTTTCCTAACCTCGTCCTCTTTCCCCGTCCTTGTACTTTTCGATTCAAAAATATTGTCTTTTGTATTTTCTGTTTCAGTTATCTCTTCTTCCTCCTCTTCCTTCCAAGGTGAATACTGCTTCACTGCCCTTTGTGAGTCAACAGATGGAGGAGAGTTTTCAGGGACATCTTCCATTGATCCATGGCCTGAACTGGCCAGACTGAAGTTTGAGCCAATGCGAGAAGTCCTAGATGGTGGCTCTTCACAGTATATGTGACTGCCATTGATGCACAAGTTACTCTGTTCCACAGGAACCTGTTTTTCATGACCAGATGAATCTTTACCATCTGAGCTGCCTGAGCGTTTATGCATCATGAACTTTAACTTCTTTTTACCTGAAAAGATATGAGAAAATTAGGATAATATAATGACAGAGTAACGTAATAATGGTAATAAAATAAATTCCTGACCCTCAGAGGAATCAACATTGAGCCCAGATGATTGGCTGCTGCTCATCAAGGAGTTCTTTGCAGGTAGGACAGACATGGACTGAGACATGTTCCTCTGCAGGTTGGACTTCGGAGAAAACAAAGCCTTAATCTTGTGTTTCTTATGTTTTACGTCCTTGCTCGCCACTGTTTCACCATCCCCGTTGGCCTCCTCCTCACTGTCTGTCAGAACCTGAGTGAAGGATGGCACCACGCTAGTCACAGAATCTGACTCTTTTTTCTTGCCACGAACTTTGTCCTTGAACTTGCTCAGGCGAGACCGGGATTTACCAGCAGCAGAAAGGTCAAACATACTGGCAGTCATGTTGTTTCTCATAAACTGGATGTCCAAAAGCACTTCTCCTCTGTCTTTGTCTGGCTTACCAGTCTTATCCAGCAATTTAAACCATCTGTTAAAAAGACAAATGGTATTATATGTTTATCTGAATGAATATTGACTCATGAAAACCTGATGCAAGCAAGTACTTATAGTATTTACACATCTGCTAGTAGTGGAGTGACAACAATATTCATCTGAAATTATGTTCCAAGGGACATTTGGAAATTTAGAACTTTTTTCATGAAAACCAAAACAAGAAATTCACTGAATTGTTAGATCTGTGGTTCAAGCTGAGGCCCAGTCTTAAGTTCTAAAAACTGATATCGTCTGATGTGTCTCTATTCTTTAATTTTATATTACTTTAAAGATCTAATGCTCTTTTTTGCAATAAAGATGTTACAGAGAAAGCAATATCTCCCGCAAACTAATATTGACTAGTGTAATAAATGGTTAAAACAGATTAAAGTCACCAAGACTGAGATTCTTTTACAGTATGTGAATGTTTAGCCCTACTTATTTTCTTTGTGGAAACCATGATCCATTGCACAGCAAATGAAAAGTAGCAGTGTGACTGTTTTTGGAAAGTCTGTGATGGTCCAAGCACAACTAGCAAGTTGTTTTGTTTTTTTTTTAAATAAATTCTGTCAAAGCCATAGCAGTCGTACAGAATGTATGAATGCTTGCACTGTGTGCGCACAGTCAACAGCTGAAAGCAGTAATTAAATTTTTTTTCCCTTGATCATGTCTTCCATGATCAAATTTTAAAATTATGGTAGTTGTTGCACCACTGTTCACTGTCCAAATGTTTTCTACCAGTTTTCCTAAACATTTAACCTTGCAGACAGTTATACTGTAAAAAGCTTCCATTCATGATTAGTTTCTGATTCTTACAAAGCCTGTAAGGTTCAGGGGGCGTTATTCTACCATTAACCTCATCTTCACTTTTTAAGCATACAACACAGACGTGCCAGGGAAAAAGAATGAATGCCCAAAAAGGCCAGGGCCCTGACATCTTGGTTAAACACCCACATTTTGATATAGCTTGACAATTAAATAACAAGACGACAGTCAAGTCATCAAACATAAATACTGGTTACACCATACAAGCTGATTCTTGAAATTAAAGTCTCACATATAAAATGTGGAAAATAATTAAGAGACATGCTAAATGCCTACTGAGACTGTACTGTGCCAACTTTGGTCTGTTTCTGCACCTGCGCCATCCAATACTGGCAGAAGGGTCTCAGAATGAGCTGAATAAATTTAAACAAGGGGGAAAAAAGAAAGAAAAAAAAAAATGGATCAGTCAGCATAAAAAGTGCCCATCAGGCAGAAATCTGAGGTCAGCTTACCACTGAGCAAACAACTCCAACTGAAATCTGAATTCCTAGGGAAATGAGGAAATGAGGACAGGGCCATGTGTGTGTTTGGCTGCAGGCTTCCGTCTTTGTTCCTGCGTTATGCATTACAGATTATTGCTCAAATATGCTTTGTCTATGGGAGTGTTTATGTGCCATAAACCAAGTTTTTCCTCATCAGTTTTTACAAAGCACAGCCCTCTATAATTCCAATTTATATACACAGAAAGAAGTGAATACAGAGCTTTCCTTGTATGATCCTGAGTCAGATATGTTGTCAAGATTGTTCCTCATCCCAAGAATGCTTCAGATGTGATGCAAACAAATTAAGGAGGAAACGCCTTTTCCTGTAAATTCTGAAATGGTTGACTGCTGTCAAGGCTCCTCTGCCTCCTACATGCCAATGAAAAATGGGTGGCAATTTGCAACTTTCAGGCCTTGGCATGAATATTCCATGATGATGTTTCTTTACGCTTTCCTGATGAATGTCCTCCGACAAAACATTGCCAGATAAATATATTCATTTGTCATATGAATGTAGACAATTTTCTGTTGCTTCAGGGACATTTAAGTGGTACAATCTTATGAAAACACTTCATTCAATCCCACAGTAGTATCAACACAACTTTTCAGTCCTTTGTCAGAACAATTTTACATCTCCTCCTCTTCTTTATATGTGGACTGTCTTACATTAGGATAGCTGATTGTTTATGCAAAACAGTACAAGGTGGCCATGATACTAAGTTGACACTACTGTCATTTAACTGTCAGAAAAATCATGTTATGCAATTTCACAATGACTTTGATTCACTGATTTTCAGCTAATAGTTTGGGCTCATCTGTTTTATTATTTTAGACAGTATGTATTCATCATAGTATTGGACCACCTGCAGCTTTAAAGCAGCTTATCACTGACCTTTCAAAACTCTGCAATGCTATTTGATGAAGGAAGAGGATTCTTCAGAAGGACACCCTTTCAATTGGTGCTTTTGATGATGGTGCTAAAGAGTGGATCAATTGTCACATAGGTATTAAACTGGACTAAGAGCTAGTGAGTGTGAAGGCAACAGCTTATGATTTACATCCTTTTCCCCCCTTCAGTGACCCCTCATACCCTCTGGATGGAGGCATCATCCTGGGAGAAACAGCTCCGATCAGGATTGAAATATTTCATCACAGGATAAATGTGATTACTCAGAACAAGTTTGTACTCATTTGCAGTGGCTCTTCATTTTCAGGGGCAAAAGGGATCAAAAAATTGTGCCTGTAAAATGCCCCCAGTGCAAAAAGTTACTGGATCCCCACACTATAAGAGAATTTGCTATCCCTTTAATGATATTCTAAAAATTAAGTCAAATCAGTTTAGTATTAAATAGTGTTTGGGATCATGCAAATATCATTAAATATACAATACTGTGCAAAAGTCTCAATCCAGCCTTCATTTCTTTATATTTTGCTATGTGTGTCAGGTCTTTGCTGGATTCTTCCCATTTTTTCAGGACATAACTTTAAGATACTGTTCATCTGCTGTATATAGATTTTTTTAGGGTCTGCAACTTCTTTGTCTTTCCCTTGTCCAGTTTTCTGAAAATTTTTAAGAACAAACTGCACACTATGCCAAAATAGATACACCAAGTTTTCAGCTAATAGCTTTTTGGGAATCACCTTGTTATTTTTGGGATATTTTTTGGTAGATTTAATTAAAGAAATGGGAACAAATAATGCATTTTGTGACAGGCTGCTTTTAACCAGGTGACTAAAGATACAATTTGAAATTGGTTCTTTGCCAAGTTTTCTGTTATGCGTAGACAACAGAGGTTCCCCCTCTTGTGTTATTAGCCTTTTAACACATGAATGATTCATGAGGGTCAGTGTTAAGTGGCTTAACAAAAAGCATTCTTCTGAAAATGGTCAGGTACAAGGACTGGACTGAAAATGAGTAAACAAAACAGTCAGTGTCCAAAGAAAATATCTAAAAGCCTGGAGAACTATTGCTCAAGACCACTTGAAAGTCTGACTCATTGGAATCGAAATATAAAGAAATGAAGGGAGGTCTGGGACTTTTGCACAGTACTGTTACATTATAGTAGTATTTTAAACTTATGTAATAACATTGGCAGATCTATAGTTTTGCACAGTACAGTATAGTATTGCATTGCATAGATTTAATTCCACAGCCCTGGCCCTGCACAAAAACTGTAGTTCACCAATACCAACACAAGCAACAGAACAAATACAGCCTAAGTGAATAGGTTAAAAAGAGCAGAAGTTAGACACTTCAGTTAAATGAGAAGGGAAGTTGCACAAATGTTTGGGCGTTAGCTGGCTGAAGTAAGCACTGTGCAGGAATTACAGTTGATTTAAATTGGTTTCATCAAAATATCCTCGTAATGATGCTGTTTGCCTAATCTCACACCTCTGTAAATAGCAGAAAGTGTGCTGCTATGTTGTACAGAGACAGGGGAGGATAATGCATGACTCAACATTTTGTAAATCTATTTTACTTTCTGCACACACACATCCTTCCCTGTGAACTACTGATAAGACAATGCCCTTCGTGGCTCAAGCCTTTCTTATCACAAAATACAGCTGTGAGTGGGAGAAGAGCTGAGGGAGTTAAACAACTGAACAGTGATAATTTCCAAGGCTTTTGTATTCACAAGTCAAACATGAAGTCCAGGGTAAAGAGAACACTGAATGTGAGAAGGATCTCACTTTCCCGTGGGTTCCTCAAACCAGTAATTTAAACTAGTGACATTTTAATCTATAAAAAACGATAACATCTGCATGATCATACAGTGACAATACACAATGAAGCCGTTTCAGGTGAGAAAATGCTGACCGGATGTTACAACTGAGACCTATCTTGCTGCAAGTTCCTAAATATCCTCATTAAGATAGGTTTCTGTTCTGTAACAACTTCATTATTTGTCTTTATTCATGTATCATCAAGCAGGTGGCATTAGATCTCACTTGGAGATTTTGATAAACGCACCACAACACTTTTGGCCTCACTGACATGGTTGTTGTAATACCCTTGCACAACTTCAGGTGTAAAATTGGGGTGTTGTATAAATTGTTTGAATGTCTAAATTGTTTTCTTCCAGTTGCTCTACATTTAATTAAAAAGTAGCACAAAGACATCATCAAATGTTGAAAGTGTTATTTTATGTTCTAAAAAAGGTGGGACAAAGGCAACATGAGAACAGAAAACTGGAAAAAGACAACTAGGTTAATAGACATGATTAGGAGTTTAAAAAAAAAAAAAGCATCCCAGAGACTCAGAAGTAAATACAAGAATGGCTTCACCACTTTGAAAGACTGAGTTTCAAAACTTGCAATGGAAAAGAAATTTGGAATGTTATCATCTAGAGTACATAAACATAAAATCATCCAGAGAAACAGAAGGGACAAAACCAATATTGAATTGCCCTGATTTGCAGACCCTCGGGCAATACTCCATTTAAAACAGACATTGCTCTGTAGTGGAAATCAATGAAAGCTATTGAAGAACACAGTTTGTTCTCAAATGCAAGTAATAACGCTACAAAAGAACAAAAAATGCAAGGCTGATAAACAGTGCTTTCTTCTCTCAGCCCAAGCTCATTTAAGACTGACTAGGGCAAACAGTGGAAAACAGTCCTGTGGTCTGACAAGTCAAAATTTAAAAATCTTTCAGAACCATAGATGCTCCTTCCTTCAGGCTATATGTGAGGGACAATCTGGCTTGTTATCAGAACAGAGTTTAAAAATGAGCACACATGATGACATTAATGCACTTGCATGTATGTCAGGAGACCATTAATGATGAGCAACACACTGTAGGTTTTGGAGCAACATACCACGCCATCCAGGCAACACTTTTTCCAGGGAAAGCTTGGCTTATTTCTGGCATATCATCAGCAGAGATCTATAGCAAAACAAAATGGGTGCTAATCGGCCAGCCTGCCTGCAGTGCAGACCTGTCGGCATCTGAAAATATGCGCTTTATTGTGGAACTAAAATGTGATAAACGAGCCTCCAATCAAGCAAAAAAATACCATACCAAGCAAGAATGGAAAATATTTTGTATTAAAAAAAAAAAAAACAAAACTCTAGCATTTTGTCTCCTCAGGTCTCAAATACTTAAATATTTTTCTCACAAGAACATCTTAAGTGTGGTCTTTGTACTACTTTCAGTAAAATAATGATTTAAAAATATTAAATATTTTGCAGAGTTCTAACTTTTCTGGAAACAGGGTTGTATTCTATAATGTTCTGTGTAACTAGCCAGAAAATTAAAAATATACTATGCCAACAAATCAGTTTGAGAGACCAGGTTTTAATTTGAATATGTATGGTACTAAAATTGTCGTTTCATCACTGATGTTAGACATTTTTAATAATTGTAAAAAGAACAAGGAAGAGAGCGTAAAAAGCAGGACACTAACTTTTTAAACATCACAACCCAATTTTTCAATAATGACACTGTTTTCTATGGATTTCAAAAAATGGAAAAATTTTAGTAAAGGAGCTAAACATGGTCAAAATTATTTCTTTGCAGCATTTAAAAAAAAAAAAAAAAAAAAAAAAAAAAAAAAAAACCATAAAAATACA
>VUQH01088820.1:0-10418 GCA_015106775.1 Etroplus canarensis | reverse complement strand
TATAAATTAAATTTCAGCAGGATTACTCAACATGAGCAAATATCATTAAAGCTGCTCTGTGTAATGTTAGGGGGAAATGCTAAGACGGATTTGAACTATACTGGATGAGGAGTTTTCTTGTGAGCGTGACTCCCTACGTATTTATAAATCTGGGAGAAAGCCTTTAGGTTTACATGAACTGCAGTACTGAGCAGCTCTGTTGTCTCTGTTTTTAGTTCCTCCCTTAAACAAACGCACTAAATCAACTGCACACTCACTGGCCACTTTATTAAGTACACCTTTCTAGGACTGGTTTGGACCTCCTTTTTCCTTCAGAACTGCCTTACTTCTTGGTAAATGGTAAGTGGACTGGTGCTTATAGAGCGCTTTTCTACTCTAACTGAGCACTCAAAGCGCTTTTTACTAGAAGCCTCAATTCACACACTCATTCATACAGTGCCTTATTCTATGCCTTTTAAGCACATTTAACTATCATGCACACATTCACACTCCGATGGAATGCATCGGGAGCAATTTGGGGTTCAGTGTCTTGCTCAAGGACCCTTCGGCATGCAGACTGGAGAAGCCGGGGATCGAACCACCAACCTCCTGAGCCACAGCCGCCCTCTTCATGTCATGGATTCAACAACATTCCTCATTTTGCGCCATACTGACATGAGAGCGTCACACAGCTGCTGCAGATTTGTCGGCTGCACATCCTTGATGCGAATCTCCTGTTCCACCACATCCCAAAGGTGCTCTGCTGGATTGACATCTGCTGACTGTGGAGGCCATTTGAGTACAGTGACTTCATTGTCATGTTCAAGCAACCAGTCTGAGATGGGCTGAGCTTTGTGACACGGTGCGTTATCCTGCTGGAAGCAGGGGTCTGAAGATGGGTACAGTATGGCCATGAAGGAACTGGACATGGTCATCAGCAATACTCAGGTAGGCTGTGGTGTTTAAATGATGCCCAGTGGGTACTAAGGGACCTAAAGTCCATCTGTCCAAACTGGACCTTTGAACTGTTGATATGAGGCAGCATGGATCCATGTTTTCATGTTGTTTACACCAAATTCTGACCCTTCAATCTGAACGTTGCAACAGAACCTGAGACTCATCAGACCAAGTGATGTGTTTCCAGTCTTCTATTGTTCAGTTTTGGAGAGCTCATGTGAATTATAACCTCAGTTTCCAGTTCTTAGCTGATCTGCTTCAAGGTTGTGCATTCAGAGATGCTCTTCTGCCTCTACATTGGCTGTACCAAGTGGTTACTTGAGTTACTTACCTTTCAGTCAGCTCGAAGCAGTCTGGTCATTCTCCTCTGACCTCTGGAGTCTCCCAGAGAACTGCTGCTCACAGGACATTTTCTTTTTTGTTTTGGACCATTCTCTGTAAAGCCTACAGATGACTGTGCATCAGATCAGCAGCTTCTGAAATAATCAGCCCAGCCCGTGTGGCACCAACAACCACATCACGTTCAAAATCACTTAAATCACCTTTCTTCCCCATTCTGATGCTCAGTGGAACTTCAGCAGGTCGTCTTCACCACACAGTTGAACAGATCTACCTAATGAAGTAGCCAGCAAGTGTATATACAGCAAAAGATGGACATAGCTTCTGCATTTCCTCTAAAAGCCAGCAGGGGGAGACTCCTCTGGCTGCAAAAGAAGTCCAGTTGTACAGAAGACTATGAGACAATGATCTTGCCTCTCCTTTATTCTATGACCTCAGCAAACACTTTACTAATGGTTTTATGGTCTCCATCACTAGTTTCAAGTCTTCTTCAGTACAGTATGATGCTAATTAAATAAATTATTGTCACATTTATTGAAAAAGTAGAACACAAAGCAAGATCTGCTTTAGGGCTATTTTGTGACTGACGTGTCACTACTGTATGAAAATCCAGTGTCCTCATTTTCTCAGTCAGATCCTTCCCTCACTCATCAAAAACAACAACATATTTAAGTGGAAGATTCAAGACCGGAGTCCACATACCCGTGGGTTATGTCATGGTTGTTTATATACAATCTATCGTCTCATCAAACCCCACAGTTTAATACCCAAATTAAGCAGGCAACAACAGTGGAAACCAAAGGCAAGTGCGGGCTGGTTTTCTGCAGCCTTGATAAGTAGGATAACATTACTTATACTTTAAGAAGGTAATAAGAGGAGAGGAGAGGCTTCCCAGCTCCAATGCTCAGCATGCGTCCTTAATCTTTTACATCATGGTGGCTTCTGATGTAGCTCAACAAGCTCTATTTACTTCTATGAGGGGGATATATGTGATTTAATTGTGTCCCGACAAACAGTTTATCCACCCACTGAGTAATTTGCTGCAGCTGTCGCATGGGTTGCCGGACATGCTTGGTGAGCACATTGGTACCAAACCTGGCAACCTAACAGTCATCAGTCAAACCTTAAACACACGGTGGATGCGCGTGCCTAATGCTGGCAGTGCATTCATACTGACCAGATAGGCCAGTTGTTTCCCTCAGCTTCCAGTCTTCATGCTAAGCTAGGTAAGCCACATCCCGGCTCCAGCCAACATCCGTTATATGGACACAAGTATTGGGCCACGCCGTGTTTTATTCGGTCCCATTGACACAGGTGGATAAAATCAAGCACCTAGCCATGCAGTCTTCCTTTACAAACAAGATAAATAAAAAGCAACCCTTTTATTTGTCTGATTGCAGAGTCTATGAAATTCTAAATGGAAGAAAAACAAATCAAATGAGGTTTGCGGAACATCAAAAACAAAAAAGTTAAACTAGTTCCCTGTGACTGCAATGCGGCCACTGAAGGTGCAATATAGACCCCCAAAAAGCCCACTTTCTTCATGAATGCTGACCTGACCTGACCCCACTTGGCGTGACATGAGGCTAGATGCCACGGTCAGTTTGTTTTGGTATTTTCTTTTATGTAAATGGAACGATTAAGAACCAGTCTTTGCAGCAACAAAGTTTATTCCATAATATCCCTGAAAACGTTTTACTGATTTCAGCCGCAGCAACAGCAGATGGCAATGATGGCATACGCGACATGGTGTCACCATGAACATGTATGATTCCAAAACTGAGACAAATAGAGAGATATAGCTAAAAAAAATACAGAAAATGACACCTAGTGGCAGATCTGTATATGAATATAATCAGACACAAAGTAAAACTTAAAGCAAAACATAAGGAATAACCAGCTATCAAAGCGAAATGGGAAATGAGCAGCGACTACAACAGAAACAAAGGAAAACCGACTCAAACAGAAAAAATGAAACCAAATAAAAAATATCTAATAAACAAGAATATAAGACATTAGAAAGCTCAAAACCCTGGGATGGACCAGGGGCTATGACGTGCCACTGTTCATGAAATAGATATTCCACCATCAACCGTAAGTGGTATTATTGCAAAACGGAAGTAGGAACATCAGGAACCACAGCAACTCAGCTAAGAAGTTACAGAGTGGAGTTGCTGAGTGCTGAGGCACATAGTGTGTAAAAGACACCAACACTCTGCTGACTAATTAACTGCAGAGTTCCAAAACTCTGGCATTAACATCAGCACAAAAACTGTTCGCCGGGGAGATTCATGGCATGGGTTTCTATGGCTGCATGCAAGCCTTAAATCACAAGCATCAGATGGAGTGGTGTTCAGCACTCAGCCACTGGACTCTGGAGCAGTGGAAGCGTGTTCGGTGGAGTAAGCGGTCTCTCTAGGCTCCTCAGTTCCTGTGATGAGAAATCTTCATGCTTCAGCTTACGACATTTTGGACATTTCTATGATTCCCACTTTGTGGGATCAGTTTGGGGAAGGCCTTTTTTTTTGTTCCTGCATGACTGTGCCAAGCGCCATTAAGACATGGTTGAAAGAGTTTGGTGTGGAAAAACTTGACTGGCCCACACAGAGCCCTGACCTCAAATCATGCCGTCTCACACGTGGTGGGAAAAAAACCCTAAGATTGCTTCCTAAAATGTTAAACCATTCCTAATGCAGGATTGAGTGATTTATTTGATTTAATATACATCAAAAATGAATTTATTTTAAACGCAGAGACTCGGTGCGCACAAAAGGTGTTTCAGTCCCTTCATTATGTGAGTAGAAGGCACACTCAGCTTAATGTAATCAGAGAGGACTGAATGAGAAGTGTGCTTTCTGCAGATGATTAAGAGCTGCCCTGACCAAATTTTGATTCACTACATTTCCGAACAATTGGCCACCTGGGTCCCCGAGACTGCTCTGAGCAAAATCCCTTATTGAGTCTGCATGGAGGCCTGAGCCCACCCCTCCACTCCCTCCCTCTGTACCCTCAACGAGACACTGACGTGTCTGAGCTGAGGTGTGCCAGAGTGATTCATTAGTTCATTAAGGCGTCTTGTGACCATGGCAACAATCTTTCTAACGGGGTCAACAGTAACATGACAGTCTCCTTCAGGGCAAACCCTGTCACAGGATCTGAGCAATGGCAGGAGGTACAATCAGTTACCCCTCCCCGAAGACACCATGAAGTCCCCTAACCCATTTACGCCCCCCCGCCTTACAAAAACAACCACAAATGTGCACACGCACACATCGCCTCTGCGCACAATGCTCCAACTATGATCTAATCAGAAATTCTGAGTAGTACGTCTGTGTGGTTCCACTGCGCCTCCAGTCGAGTAAAATTCACCACAGATAATGGGAGGTGAAGGCTCATGGCTTTCTTTTTAGTATTAACCAGAATCAACTCTGACTGTAAGCCCAGCTTTCCCTCAGCTTCCAGTCTTTAGCTGAGGAATAAACAATTTAGTCAGTGTTCTCACAGTATGATGATTCAGTCTAAATGTATTTATGTTAAATACATTTAAAAACTGATGAGTAACTCCATAAATACAAACAAATGCCTATTTACACGTTTTGGACAAAAGTGTTGGGCCGCACGTCTTAATCATTCAGTCCCTGCATGATTTAACCAGCGTATGTCGACGTACGCTAGCATAGGTCAAATAAGTTATTGGTAAATTTTGTATAAGTTAAGACCACCCTGAAGCATGCTGGTTCATGTCGCAGTATGGCAAGGTTACCAAAAAATTTCAAGCATGCACAAAATTTCCAACGTATGCCAGCGTATGGCCGTATGCAGGCCATAAGTTGTAGGTAAGTTATGCGATCGTTGACACGTTCACACACATTACTTGTAAGTTACTTATAAGCCTAAATACGTGGCGATAATGTCTAGCGTACCCAAAACTTATTTCTAACCTATGAGTAACTTGTTTTGAACCTATGTGTAACTTATAGTGAACTTATCTCCAACACATATTGACATATGTAGACGTATATGACGTGTTTTCTAACTTACAGCTACCTGGCTGAGAGTAGGTGTCAGCCACGGCCAGAGCTAACGATGCCACTGACGATGCCCGAGAGGCGTGGAACCTGTATCTTCTCCATCACAGGGTGAGCGTGAGGGTGAGGAGGCTGTGGGTGATGATGGTTCCTCCGTGCATCCACGGCCAGGAGACTTCTTGGCAGCGTTCTCCAAGTTTTTCTTCCGTGTGACGTTGATCTTGTACTGCGACGGTGATGTTGATATCGCGAATAGGCTACATCATGCTATGCATATGTTGAGAACACCAGCAACACACTAAGCATTCTTTGGTATAAGTTATCTATAAGTTATCAAAACGTTCTATGTAAGTTACTAATATGTCATGTATATGTCCACGATTAAAAAAACATTGATAGTTCTGCGTATGTCAGCATTTTAGAAATTTTGATATGTCAGCATCATCAAGGTGTGACAGGGTCACTACATCACCCAGCACAATGTCAAGCGTCAGATGGAGCGGTGTAAAGGACACCACCACTGGACTCTGGAGTATTGGATTCATATTCTGTGGAGTGATGAATCGGGCTTCCTATTTAGCCATCTGATGGATGAGTCTGGGTTTGGTGAATGACAGGAGAACATTACCTGCCTGACTGCAGGTTTGGTGGAGGAGGGATAACGCTATGGGGTTGTTTTTCTGGGGTTGGCCTGGGCGCCTGGGAAATCTTCATGCTTCAGCTTACTGAAGCAACTTTGTGGCAACAGTTTGGGAATGGCCCTTTCCTGTTCCAGAATGACTGTGCCCCAGAGCACAAAACAAGCTTCCTAAAGGTCTGATTGGATGAATTTGGTATGGCCCACACAGAACTCTGACCAGAACCATATTCAACTCCTTTGGGATGAACCAGAATAGTTACTTAATATGAAGAAACTGATATAAAATTCAAAGTTTCTGGATATCACACACAACCCAAATCCACTGCAGAAAGACCTGGTAACCATAGAGGTCACTTAAAGCAAACAAGACATCAGGATGAAAATCTGAAAGAAAAACCCACCAGCAAACAAGCGACACAGTAATCTACTACAGAATGAAATCCCCAGCCTGGCATTTTTGCTCATTCTTCCAGACATTTTTTTTTTCTGTGTCTTTCTGAGTGATGCTGCAAGATGAGCTCTGCTTTGAAACTCAGACTGCAATGTGCAGTGCAATATTTCCAGTCTGAATACTAAGCAGTTAAGTCAATACACAAGAATCCTCTGTCTAATTATGTAGCTTCTGGCCCAGCGGTCCTCCCTTTCCCATTTGGAAGATTGTTAGTGTGATTGCTGCAATTTTCTTTAACACATCACACACATAAATCGCTTTCCTCGGTCAGCGCAGGCAAGTTTTTATAGTCCGTTTGTTGAACATGGAAGCGTGTCCTTGAAGCCCCCTGGCATTTTTTTTTGGTGAATGGTGTCCTTTCTTTCATTCCCGCCCCTTCCTCTGTCAGAGTCTGCTCAACCCATCGGTCTCTGACTTTGTCTGGCACTCCTGCGGTGAAACACTCTGCCCCCAATCTGTGTGAGCAGAGCAGCCAGTGTGTGGGCTCACTCCAGGCTATAGATATGATGATGATGATGATGATGATGATGATGATGATGATGATGAGTACCATGTCCTTTCCTACTTTAAAGATTTTTCACCCCATTGGAGATCGCGTTTCATGTTGGCCTACACAAGTTCGTCATTTTCATTACCATTCTTATTTGAACAACTCAAAGAAACTGTAGGTATAGCTGTGCAATATTTAATATATTGCATATTCTTTATTTATTTTTTTGCTAGTTAACATGACACCATGTCCTGGAGAGTGTATGGAGTCGCAGTAACACTGGTAATAAGAAAAACATTATTTCAGCTGAATATGTACCTTCAGCTGCTCCCTTGTATTCTCCACAAAGTGATCGCCACAGCGGATTAATCAGCACTGGTAATCTGGCATGGCGAGAGGGGTTTGTGTCCCCACCTGGAATCAAACCTGGGACCTGAGGCAAACATGTAAACCACTACACTACAAGGACATTGAGCCCAAGTCCAGAAGAGTAGGGATATTTGCCAAAATGCAATAAAAACCAAAATCTGGGATATTTTAATTCACATGAACCTTTATTTAACTGGCAAAAGTACCAAGAAAACATTTAACCAGTTTTATTGACCAACTTCATTTTGTAAATATATACACATTTAGAACCTGATGGCTGCAACACGCTCAACAAAGTTGAGACAGAGTTAGAATAAAATTGAAAAGCACTCAGAATATTCAAGCAACAGCAGTTTGGAAGATTCCATGTTCAGCAGGCTAACTGGGAGCAGGGGAGGTATCATGATTGGGCATAAAAGTAGCATCCATCGAAGGCTTAAAGTTAGCAAGCGAGGATGGGTCGTGGTTCACCCGTTTGTGCCTAAATTCATGAGAGAATTGTTAGTCAGTTCAAAAGGACGATGTCTCATTACTAGACTGCAGAGAATTCAGGCCTTTCTGTCGACATTGCAGAATATTGTGAAACGATTCAGAGAATTTGGAGACATGAAGGTCAGAACCCACTGATGAATGTGAGTGATCTGTGAGCACTAAGAAACCATCATGCTACTGTGACATATATAGTCACCTGGGGTTGAGAGTACTTCGAAAAACCATTTTCTGTTCGTTCTGCCTCTCATACAACTCACTATAAGCCTTTTCCTTTGCCTTTGCCACTTCTCTCTTTGCTATGCGCTTAGCCTCCCAGTATTCCTGTCTACTTGCTTTATCTCCCTGACTATCCCACTTTTTCTTTGCCAGCCTCTTCCTTTGAATACTTTCTTGCACTTCCTCATTCCACCACCAAGTCTCCTTGTCTTCTTTCCTCTGTCCAGAGGAGACCCCAAATACCTTCTTGGCTGTTTCCCTCACCACCTCAGCTGTACTTTCCCAATTCTACATTTGTGTATATTTACAACATACAATGAAGTTGGTCAGTAAAACCACTGAAAATATTTTAGAGTCAGTTAAATAAAGGGTTGTGTGAATTAACATATTGAATTTTATTTCCTTACCCCACCCTACCTGGAAATAGCATTTGTACAAAAAGAAAGGTTAAATTAAGTTTGTTTCCACTTCAGTGTGGGGTCTGAGTTCTAAAGTTAATGTCCGAATGTCAGACATGAAGATAAATTCAAGATAAAAATGTGTCTGTTTCAACAAAAATGTTTGGGGTCACAACATCCAAAGCCAGCTTTCTATTGGCTCAGTAAAAAACACAGTGAAATGTATAACTTAACTGACATTTAGTTTGTTTTTTGTTTGGGGAGTGCTTCCCTTAGTAAGTTAACAGGAATATCACATGTCTCAGGTTCCATGTAAACATACATTAAATCTTCAGTTTTACACACTGGCGTGTGAAAAACGACATACGATTTCTCCCCCAGCCTCTCCCTTTTTGCTTTCTAACCACTCAGCGGCGCCACAGATGACTGCAATAAAGATAAGTGGGGAAAAAGGTGAGGGGAAAAGAATATAACAAAGAGGCATTTGATTTAAAATGCAGCGGAGAAAAGATTTGGCAGAAGGTAATCATCTTTCTCTCTGA
Organism: Etroplus canarensis; assembly: GCA_015106775.1. Lineage (NCBI taxonomy): Eukaryota > Metazoa > Chordata > Actinopteri > Cichliformes > Cichlidae > Etroplus > Etroplus canarensis. The sequence continues at coordinate 1,517 of VUQH01088820.1, read as the reverse complement.
CTCTCCGCAGCTCCATTATGGGGGAAATGAAGGATTTCAGATGAGGTTTGGGATTTCTGCCCACTTCAAAGACCTTTTCTCACAAGTTTCTGGATTTCTTTTCATGGTTATATAAAACAGACTTCATTTCTAAGGGTGAGTGATATTTGTGTAGCCTTGTGCTCATGTCTGCGAACCAAGAATTAAATAAAAACATATAGATTTTTTTACTGCGATATTACAGCACCCCACTCACTCCGGCCCCAAGACGTTTTCTGACTGCTTGTATTGAATAAAAACTGTCTCAGGAATGTTTGCTTTAGTTACTGAGGATCATGGGTGTCGTGTTCTGTGAATTTGCTTTCTTTGTCAAATGATTTTGAGGAGTGTTTGTTATGCTGGACACACATCACATTACAGTGGTAAATTAGCCTGGCTGATGATCTGTCACAACAGGAGTCCTCATAATTTTACTGAAAACAAGAGTTGCAGGTGATGATGTGAGGAGATGCAGCAGATACAGTTGAGTTCATGAGTTTTTGGACAGTCACTCTCACTTTGTAATTTTGCCTCTGTACACCACCACAGTGGATATTGAATCAAACAGTCAAAATGTGATTGAAGTGAAGACTTTCAGCTTTAATTCAAGGGGTTTGACAAAAACAATTACAGCCAACTGGCTGACAAGCAGCTCCATGGCCAGGCAAGGCCTGTTCCCTCATTATTCCATGACAAACTCGGCAGATAAACCATCTGGGGCTGCTCCAAGAGTTGAACTTGCATTTGGTAGCTGTTCACTGGAACTCTCAATGAAGTCCAAAGAGGCCAATGTTAGGCTGGAAAACCAGACCAAGAACTTTAGGAGAGGTCAAAACAACAATCTGGAACATTCTTAAAAAGAAGGAATGCACTGCCCAGCTCAACACCACCAACAAGCCAGGAAGACCAGGGAAGACAGCTGAAGTGGATGATCACAGAATTCTTTCCTTGGTTAAGGAAAACTTGGTTAAGAACACTCTCAAGGAGGTAGGTGCATCATTGTTAAAGTCTACAATCAAGAGTTGCCTTAATGAATACAGAGGGTTTACAGTAAGGTGTAAACCATTGTTTACACTCAAGATCAGGAAGGACAGATGAGACTTTGCCAGGAAACATCTAAAAGAGCCAGAACATTTCTGAAAAAATCCTTGGGCAGATGAAAACAAGATGAACTTACGTCAAAATGATCTTCTTCTTCTTTTTCTACTTCTTCTTCTTTCGGCTGCTCCCGTTAGGGGTCGCCACAGCGGATCATCTGCCTCCATCTCATCCTGTCCCTTGCATCCTCTTCCCTCACACCAACCCTCTGCATGTTCTCCTTCACTACATCCATCAATCTTCTCTGTGGTCTTCCTCTTCTCCTCCTGCCTGGCAGCTCCATCCTCAACATCCTTTGCCCAATATGTCCACTATCCCTCTTCTGAACATGCCCAAACCATCTCAGCCTTGCCTCTCTGACTTTGTCTAAAACTTCTCAATCTGAGCTGTCCCTTTTCACT
>VUQH01088818.1:7819-24390 GCA_015106775.1 Etroplus canarensis | reverse complement strand
AAAGAGTATTGAGGCAGCGTTGTCTGGGGAATATTACAGTAAAGATGCAATATAAACACAGAGCTGCATGAGGAAAGCCCCTGCTTCTGCCTTACATATTCTCCAGTGTTTCTGTGCCAGATATTAGCCCAGTCTATCACCAAGAGGAGCTGTGCAGGGGGAATAAAAAATAAAAACAAATATAATGAAGGACTTCTGCCAGGGTATAATAAGACTTCACATTCCCTGAGGGGCAATTTAGGTAGTGGCGCACAAAAATGGGTCCTGAGACGGGAATTTGCTTTCCACCAAGATTGTCATCCTCATTTTTTTTCTCCTCCTCTCCCCTACTTGAGCAAGTGGCATTATCTCCTGTGTGTGTGTGTTTGTGTGTGTGTGTGTGTGTGTGTGTGTGTGCATTTGTGTGTGGACAGAGGATGAGGAGGATGAAGGGGATGAGGGATGGGGGGTAGGGGGGTTAAGTCTGGATTTGATCCCTGCTAAAAGGACTGTTTGTTTTACAGCTGAGGACCCCAGAGTTTAATCTGGTGCTTAGCTGCCTGCTCAATCTCTCCTTTGCCTTCATCTCCCTGCATCCTCTCATCCTCACTGCCTCTCTCTTTCCCCTTCGTCTCTCGCCTTCTCACTCATTCAATCGTATCATCCTCTCGCAGCAAGTTAAACCTCCTCCCCTTCCCCACTGGCTCCCCCACACTGAAACCTCTCCATCAGCCACCTCTCTCCGTCCTCCATCCCTTGTCATCTCCTTAGTTCTCTCCTCTTTCTTTGTTGTGCCAGGAGCGGTTGTTCGTGATTTACATTTAACTGGATCCATCAGGTTGTGTGTTAGGCGTAAAATTAAGCTAGTGTTACATCATGCAGTACGGTGGATGCATGTGGAAGTACGTGTGTGTGTGTGTGTGTGTGTGTGTGCGTGCGTGTGTGTATGTGGGAGGAAGAAGGGTTGGAGTGCAGTGAAGGTCTGAGGCCCTGAAAAGTGTGAGGCTTCTAGTCTGTGCTTATACGGCCTCTGAATATGTGTGTGTGTTTGTGTGAGCTGTGTGTGAGTGAGACAGGAGGACAATTGTGAGAGTGTATGTTAAACAGGATGATGTTATTGCAGCAGATGAGGGTCATGCTCTGGAGTCTTAAGGGTCAAATCCTGTTAGAAGTAAGAGGGATCAAGGCTTTAGCAAGGCGCTGCCTGTTTTTTTAACTGCTGCAATATTCACTGACAGCGTGCAAGAGGAGCAAGAGGATCTCTGTGAGTGTGTGTGAGGCATCCAGAAGGTGTGTATTAGTCTGTGGAATAGTTTCGAACTGCTCAGATTTGTTTGGGCTGAGTAACAGATAAATAAAGCATGGGGTAAGTGAGGGAGGAAATGACAGATTGTGCAGAAGAGATGAAAAAATAATCAGATGATAATGAACATGTTGCTTAGTTTTCCTTCTTTGTTCCCCCTGAAGCAAGGATTCTGAAAGTGTGGCCTGCAGGCCAGTGCTGGACCTTTGTAATAATTTACAGTCATCTGGATAAAAAAAGTGCATCCTCATGTCTTTCGGTCAGGTTTTAGTTTCTGGGACATAATAAAAAAATCATCTGTCCTGGGCAGGTTCTAAAATTATTCAAATCTAACCTCAGCCATGTCATTATTTATTTAACAAAGATAATGCCAAAATGAAGAAGGCATGTGTAGAAAAATAAGTACACCTCATGATTCAGTAGCTTGTACTGTAGAACCACCTATAGCAGCAATAACTTAAAGAAATGGTTTTTTGTATGACTTTATCAGTCTCTCACATTGTTGTGAAGGAATTCTGCACCACCTCTTTACAGCATTACATCAGTTCATTGAGGTTTGCAGCCACTTTATGGCTCTCTCATTGTTCACTCATTTTTGTCTTCTGAGTTTGCATTTGGGTCCATATGCCAGCATTTCATGACAGTGGCTACAAAACAAGCAGAAATCGTCACACCTCTCCACCACTACGCTTGGCATGGTATGAAGTGTTTGTGCTGATATGCTGTGTTTGGGTTTCACCATATGTGGCACTGTGCATTATAGTCAGACATCTCCAGTTTGGGCTCATCTGTCCAGAGAACATTATTCAAGAAGTCTTGTGGTTTGTTCAGATGCAGCTTTACAAACCTAAGACATACTGTCTTTGGTTTGCCATATTACTTATAGAGAGAAGAGGCTTTCTCGTTTTTCTAATTGTACTGCCAATTTTAACATCTAACATGCTGATAGAAGCCTGTAGCATCTGAAATGTAGCTCTTAGGTTTTTTTTTACAGTTTCTCTGAGTGTTACACAGTCTGGCCTTGAGGTGAATTTGCTGGGACAGCCACTTCTTGAACAATTGGCCACTATCTTGAATATTTTCCATTTGTGATGAATAGTTATCACTGTAGAATGACTTCAAATTGTTTGTAAATGCTGCCATTAATGAGCAGCAACAATTGTTTCTCTAAGATCATTGCTGATGTCTTACCTCCTTGGCTTTGTGTTAACACACATTGGAATGCTCCACACTGCCAAAACTCCAGCTTTTGCAGAGGTAGTCAGTAGTCACACTTGCTTATGATCACTTAATCAAGCGCAATTAGCTTACCGTCTTAATTCCTGTAGTAGCAGTAAGGGTGTATATAGTTTTTCATATATTGTTTCTGCATTGTTGGCTTTGTTTTTGTTAACCAGATAATGACATGGTGTGATAGATCATATGTTCTTACTCATCTAAGGTTGGATTAAACAATTTTAGAACCTGCTATGGACGAGTTTATTTTTTACGTAATGACATCTGAAACCTTAAATGGACGGTGTACTTTCATCTTCACTACTGTGTATGGATCACGAGTATATCAGTGCAGTAAAATAGATTTAATCCGCAAATACCATTGCATCAGAGCACCTCATGTGAAGAAACGTAAGAAGAGATTCTTTCTGCTATACCTCTTTGTTAAAGTCTTCCTAACAGACTCATCTTACTAACAAAAAACATAATCCTTATTATATTATAAACGCTGACTAAAAGTGACACCTTTATATTAAAACAGAAAACTTGGCACAAGAGTGACTGACTGAGTAGTGACTACTAAATCGATCACAGGCATGATGGGAAATAAGAGCTATCACTCAGGGACGTGAAGGAGAGCTTGAGGAGAGAGCAGCTTTTTTGAGAAATGAGTCTCATTTTGAGTGCACTTCACAAACATATGATGGGAATGGCCTCTCAGTTTGAAAGCAGAAAATGTGATAAAGTTGATAAAAACCTTCTGCACCTTTTGTACCATGGCCATCAGCAAATCCAAGCCCAGGCTTAAAGGTTCCGGGTATCAGAGCTTCATATATCAGGAAGAGATTGAAAAACGAAAGAGATGTTTTGTTAATGCACTTATAATCATTGTGATCAACTGTCAGTAATGCTGATAATGTGTCATTGTCGTATACGCAAAAGAAAGAAAATCTCTCTTTCACTCTTTTTCTCTTGTGCTGCTGGAGAACCTTTCTGGCATTTATGTTATTTAATGTCTCAATCATAAGCATTTAGTAATTAAAGCTTTGAGATCATCTTATTTCTCCCTGGTTCTTTTTATTATAGTTTCTGTATCAACAGGTCTCAGCTCTACGCCCTTGGGTGCATCATATGCCGACGTTTATGTGTAAGCTCAAACTGTTTTGGGTATATTTCAGCACAGGCTGTGCATTATTACTTTTGCTTTTACTATGTTTGTCTTGTTGAAAGACAGAAATCAATCTGTAATCAGCAGACTCCTTGTTTTCCTGGCTGTACCAATCAAAGAGGCTTCATGCATCATTTCAGGTGCATCAAAATCAAACCTGAACTCTTGGCCCGAGCAGTGTGGGGATCCGATGGCTCTGTCTCACTGATGAAAGCATTTTGCTGCCATGCATTAGGTCCACTTGTCCCCTGAGAGGGAAGTGTCACTACAAATTAATAACAGTTGAAGGCGACTTTATCCTATACTTAAACATGTCTATCCTGATTCAAATGGACTCTTCCAAGCTGACAATGCCCCCACACAAAGGGCAGAGGAATCACTCACTGTATGGTTTGATGAATGTCAAAATGATGTGAATCATATGCTGTGGCCTTCACAGTCACCAGTTCTTAGCCTGATTAAACACCTACAGAAGATTTGACGGATTAGACAGCGCTCTCCACAACTCATGTCACAACAACACATGCGGGAATGTCTTATGGTTTATTCCCACCAGTAATTTTTGTGACTTAAACAATTTCAAGGTACACTGAAGCTGTTCTGGTGGTACAAGGTGGCTCACTACCTCACTAAACCACTCTGTCACGGTTCCGAGGTGTGGTGTGAGGACCCAATATGCAGGACTCTGAGGCAGAGAGGCTAAACACAAAGTGAGCTTTAATACGCTGTTAAATAGTGCATCAACATAAACAAAGCTCGTAAAATGCTAAATTACCATCCAACAAGGGGTGAGGAGAAGACAAGACTTGACACGGCTTGGTATTAGGAACACCTAACTAAACCAGACAATACAACTAAGATCAGAGGAGAGGCAGGGGTATAAATACACACAGACTAACAAGTAAAGTGGCAACAGTTGGGAAGGGAGCTGGATGCATAACTCAAAACCCTAAGGATTAAAATAAACCATACTAAACATAGTCAGGGCTAGAACTACTGTATGGCTCATCCATGAACAGAGAATACAATCAACAGAGCCTAAAAACTAAAAAGCTCAAAAACAAAACTCAAAAAGCATACAAAACTAAACTACAAAAACCCAGGCCCATGACACACACTGTTGGTTTTTCTTTTACATTGTCACATGTCTGTATATTTGGAAAAGTGAATTTAAAATATAGTACTTTAGGTAAAAAAATATTTATATTATATGTAATGTCTGAGTATGGTTAATTTTGGGCCTAAATGGTACTGTTTACTATTTGATAAAGGTAGAGTACACAGAGTTTTAGTAAATGGACCCTGATCTTTGTTTGACTTGCAATACATCTTCTGTAAATTTGCAGTGATTACTCATGACTCAAGCGACCCCAACCATATGCGTTATATGGACAAAAGTTTTGGGCCAACTGCATATAACACCTACAGGAGCTTTTATGATATCCCATTTTAAAAATCCATAGGCAATATTATGCAGTTGTGATTTTCAGTTTCTTATCACCTTAGCTAACAGGCCCAGAGAAGCAAGATTTAGTGCTGCATAAGCCTGGAGGCAGATACTTAAAACCCAAAACAACATGAAAAGAGATCAGTTGACAGAAATAAATGAATAAACTCCATTGTGCATAAAAATGACTGAAAATCATAATTAAGTACATTATAACATGTTAGAGTATTTGTCATAGATAAAAGAAACTATAGGCATGATAAACAAATAGAGCCATATATACCTGTTTAAAATGTACACTTACCAGCCTCTTCATTAGGGCACACCTTAGTAGTACTGGGTTGAGTGTCCCCAGTAGCGTAGTGGTTTGCGCATTCGCCTTTGAAGCAAAAGGTCCCTGGTTTGATTCCAGGTGGGGACACAAGCCCCTCTCACCATGGAGGGTTGTGTCAGAAAGGGCATCCGGCGTAAAATCTCTGCCAAATTACCAGTGCGGATTAATCTGCTGTGGAGAATACAAGGGAGCAGCCAAAAGGTACATTAGTAGTACTGGGTTGGATCCATTTATGCCTTCAGAAATGATTTAAAACTTCATGGCATAGATTCAACAAGGTGTTGGAAACATTTTCATCCATATTGATACAATAGCATTACACAGTTCCTGCAGATTTCATTCCACCACATCCCAAAAATGCTCTATTAGATTGAGATCTGATGCCTGTAGAGGCAGTTTGAGTGCAGTGAACTCAGTGTCATGCTAAAAAAAAACACTTTGAGATGATTTGAGCTTTGTGACATGATGCATTATTCTGCTGAAAGCAGCCACCAGAAGCTGGGTATACTGTGGTCATAAAGGGACTGACATGGTCAGCAACAATACTCAGGTAGGCAGTGGTGTTTAAATGGTGCTCAGTTGGTACTAAGGGGACCAAGTGCACCTATAAATTATCTCTCACGCCACCACCAGCAGCATTAACTGTTGACATAAGGCAGAATGGATCCATGTTTATGCCATATTCTGATCCTGCCAACCAAATGTTGCAACAGGAACTGAGGCTAATCAGACCAGGCAACAGTCTTCCAGTCTTCCATTGTCCACTGCTGGTGTACCCATGCAAATTGCAGCCTCAGGTCCCTGTTCTAGGCTCACAGAAGTGGCAGCTGGTGTGGTCTTCTGCAGCTGGGCCCATCTGCTTTAAGGGTCCACGCGCCATGCATTCAGAAATGCTCTTCTGCATGCCTTGGTTGTAGCAGGCATTTATTTGAGTTACTGTTGCCATTCATTTCTGACCTCAGGTACCAACAAGGCATTTTCATTGCAGAGAACTGTCCCTCACTGGATATTTTGACTTTTTTGGACCAATCTCTGTAAACTTAAGAGATGGTTGTACAGGAACATCCCTGTAGATCAGCAGTTTCTCAAATACTCAGAGCAGTCTGTCTGGCACCAGCAACCATGTCACATTCAAAATCCCTTAGATCACCTTTCTTCCCAGTTTCTGATACTTTGTTTGAACTTCAGCAGATTGCCATGACTATGTCTGCATGCCTAAATGCATTGATTTGCTGCCATGTGATTGGCTGATTAGATATTTGCATTAATAGGCAGTTGAACAGGTATACCTCACGAAGTGGCCAGTGAGTGTAATTCAGTCATTTAATTTGTTAAAGTAGCTAAGTCTCTTGAAGGTTAAACTCTTCTGTTGATATTTTACTTTTTACCCACCCTGAAGACACATTAAGTGATACAAATATTCTTAGTATCAAAAAATGAATATGAGCCAACATGCCATTAGTATTTTAACACATATTCTAATTATCAGGCTGTTCTTAATGGCAGATTCTCTCTGAATTTTGGCCCAAAAAAAAGCAGCTCTGTAAAATTTGCATGATTTAAAACCTATTACCATTTATATACAGAATTAATTTTATTGCTGCACTTTAAAAGGATCACATGCTAATTTTTAAAAAAATATCTTTCCTAATACTGGATTAGCCAAATACCACTAAAGTAAACAAAAAAAGATTCAGCCTTCATACACTGGCTGCTGTACAAAGCCAACTAAATGCAGTGCAGATTGACCCTCATAATGCAAGAGTAGCACAAATAAGATGATTTACGCAGTTTCCTTTCTCCTTCCTGCCATATTATTTTTATTATAGCACCAAATCAGCCGAATTGTCACTGAAGAGTCTCACAAGGGGAAACTGTCAAGATGGTAAAGAAATAACAAATGAGGGGAACAGAGGCAGTGTGGCTCCCTCAGGAGGCAGAGTGGTATAATTTCATGAATGAAAAATTAAGTCAATATAATTACAATAAAATGGCCCTGGAGCACTTCTGAGTAGGAGTGTGTATTCATGCGAGAAAGCGGCTCAGTTGTTGTGTTACAGAATAAAAGTTGGCTAAAGCCTGAAAACCAGAAGGTTATAAGAGCAATTGTCTTCTTCACTGCTTTTCTCCCCCTCCGGCCTCCCTGTTTCACGCTGCTCTCTGGGGAGCTGTGGTTTCTGAAAGGTTTCTCAGTGTCCTTAATCCCTCCATCTCTTTGTGTCCAGGCAAAAAATATATCCGCATGAAACTGGAGAAGCCAACAGGGGCCAAGTTCTGTGAGAAAATGATGAGCTTCTTTCCAGCATTTTGCAAGAATAAAAAAAGAAGATAAAACTAATTTGGCTTCTTCACCAAGCTTTTTTGTATTATTGCTTCTAAAATTGGAGAACTTTAGGTTTGGCAAAAAGAGGAATTCTTTGATTTCTTTCATTTATTAACTAGGGATCATCCTAATTAGAAGAAAGGATGATAGTTCAATAGTTTCTGTGTCTAGAATTATTCCAAAACCCAAACAGTGTACACTGCATACACAGTTATTAGGCAAATTATTATTTTGACCATATTGCCATTTTTATAAATACTTTCTGACTCCATGCTGTATAATGGGTTGAGAGAAAAAGATGCAAATTAACTGCCAAAGATCTGAGACTTTAACAGAAGAAAATAAACAAGTGAGATGAGAAATTTTTGTTTTTCTTTGAGTTGCGTAATAATTCTGCACACTTCTAGTTGCCTAATAACTGTGCACACACAAACTCTCATACAAAAACCAAAACCTCACTTCCACTTCCTTAAATATTCAGGTTCGAGGTTTATTAACATTTTGGATTGACCAAGAGCACTGCTGTTAAATAAAACTAATCCTCAAAAATGCAACTTGCCTAATAATTGTGCACAGAGTGTATAAATGCATATATCTTGAGTCCATAGAGATGTGAAAAGCGTACAGTGATGCTAAACAAACCCAAGGCTAATCATTTCTTAAACTGAAAAATTAATGCAAAGTTTTTCACACTGGAAGAAGAAAAAGACCCACAGACATATTATTATGCTATGGTGAGACCCTTCATGGACCTCCATGTTAGTAACCCAAAAAAAGAATTTGGAAGTGATCACATCCTTCTTTCTATAAGAGACAAAGGAGTGTTAATCAAAGGGGGGCTTTTTAAATTTTTAAACTACAGGCTAATAAATATCCAGGCTTAGATGAGGACATGTTTTACTGCTTTTCTTTTTTATAAACCTGTGCTTTTTGGAATTTGTTCCTGTTCTTTGCATTTAGTGCTAGTTTATTACTTACAGAATTGAAATTTGACAAATATTGTGGATGCCATTTTATTTATTAACTAAATGGACAAAAGTATTTGGCCACATATCCAAATGATTTAATTCAGATGTTTTATCCACTCCCATGTGTAAAAACTCAAATAACTAGCCATGCAGTCTACCTTTACAAACATTTGTGAAAGACATTTGCAAAGTGGAAGTGTTTAGGAACCACAGCAACTCAGCCAGGAAGTGACAGACCATGAAATGTTAGAGTGGGGTTGCTGAGGTGCATAAAAGTCCTGAATAATCAGATGAGAGGAGTAAGAGCAGCGTTCCAAACCTCCTCTGTCTTTAACATCAGCAGAGACACTTAGACTGGGAGCTTCATGGCATGGATTTCTATGACCAAGCAGCTGCAGATGAGCCTTACATCACTAAACACAATGCCTCATGTCAAGAGTGGTGTAAAGTATGCTACTAGTGTACTCTGGAGTAGTGGAAACAAGTTCTTTGGACTGATGATTGGGTCCCTTAGTTCCAATGAAGGGAAATCTTACACTACGTTCCCACTGCAGGCAAAAGTGGTCCAAATCCGAATTTTTTTTGCCCATGTGTGACCCACATCTGATTTGCCTATGACAGTCTGAACAGCACGGATCCGATATTTTCTAATCTGATTCAGCCACTTCAATATGTGGTCCTAAATCGAATATTTTTGAAAGCATCCTCAGTCTGAATGGTCATGTCGCATTTAACCCGACTTTGACGTCATTGACATGGGACAGATGTCATAATTCTGTCGGGGGAGGTGAGCGCAGCAAGATCAGATGTCAACAATGCACAAAACAAGCATGTGAGTCAGTGTTGGCAAAGCTAGTCAGTGGAAAGAAAGTGAGGTTTTACTCACATGCTGACATGTGTAGCATCCATATTCACTTCCATAAACATAGCATGCTGCATGTGACATCATGCTTTCTTCTGTGCATGCACATCACTTCAGGGCCAGAGACTGTTCACCTTGGAGTCTGATGGCAGTCACAATTAAATTATAATGTGAACGACCGTGCAAAAAAAAAATCAGATCTCAGCAAAAAATCTGAATTGCCTGTAGTGGGAACGTACTGTTAAGCTCACCAAAACCTTTTTGGACAGTCCTGTGCTTTCAAATTTGTGGGAATTTTAGTGAAAGCCCTGTCTGTTCCAGCATGACTGCACCCCAATGGACAAAGCAAGCTCCATATAGGCACGGTTGGACGAGTTTGGTGTGAAAGAACTTGACTGGCCAACAGAGAGCCCCGACCTCAACCCCATCAAACACCTTTGGGATGAACTAGACCAGAGAAGGCAAGTCAGGCCCTCTCATCCAACATTAGTGTCTGACCACACAAATACTCTTCTGGATGAATGGGCAAAAATTCCCAAGACACAGTGCAAAATCTTTTAGAAAGTTCTTACTGTGGCAAATGAGGGACCAAATCCATATTAATGCCTATGGATTTAGAATGGGATGTCATAAACTCCTGTAGGTGTAATGTGTAGGTGACCCAACAGTTTTGTTCACATAGTGTATACACGCACACTACAAAAAAAAAGGGAACTCTTGAATCACATTAAATCTTGATGAATGAAATATTTAAGTTGAAAATATTTACTGACATGCAGTGTGTAATTTGTTGAGATCAAACAGTTTCCAGTGGAAACCAAAATCATCAACTTTCTTGATGGCTGGATTCAAACTCACACAAACAGTTCAAGTTAAAATTGTTCAAGTGTTCCCTTAATGTTTTTAACAGCATTAAAAAAATCACCTCAAATTAAAAACACTTTGAATCCGGGAAGCACTAGTTCTGAAATACTTGTTCGAACTTTTGACATTTGGAAGATATTAACAGAGAAGAAAAGGCATTACATTTTTTTTTTGCCTTGTTAGACAGAAGACTTCAAATCTCTGGTTTTGTACATCATCATGTCTTTATTTGAGTGTAAACAAACTCTGAAAAGAGCATCAGCCAGGTTTTTCTTTTATTGGCATTAACATAACTAATTTCTTTTGCAGTCGTGGGTAAAACATAGTCATTCCACTGCAAAAAAGGGTCCTTTTAAACAAGTCATCTTGCACTGTAAGCTCATTGCTTTTGTTTCCAACAGTCTTAAAAATTAATGCACTGACCATAACTTGAAACTGGCAGATTGTTCTATTAAGAGAAAAAAAAATGCCTTTGGAGCAAGAACATGAAATCATCTCCCTCCACACCAGACTTTGTCCACAATAAATAAGATTCAAAGACTATAAAAAAGTTGAATTGTTTAGTTGATCCTTTTATGCAGTGTGTACAATAAATAACATAATGCATCCATATCAACTGTTTGTGACCTCTGTTCAGTCTAGTAGGGTAACTTTATCTCTTCTTCCTTGGTGTATGGAGTTTCTTACTACCAGATAAGGTTCTCAGTGTGTGTTTGTGTGTGTGTGAGAGAGAAATGTTATCGCTTGCTTGGGAATGGGATTCAGTCGTTTGTTTTGTTGGTATGTTGATGTTTAAGTTTTGGACACGAACAGGTGTCCAGAGGCTTATTAGGTTAGTAGTTGATCAAAAAAATCATTAAATATGTAACAGGTGAAGAGTTGCAAAAATAACCTTCTTAAAAAGAACAAATAAAAGTTCTGTAGTGATCACAGCAGTAGTGTTAAGCTCAGAGTTAATCACTTTCATTGTACAACAAATATATTTACAATCAAACAAAAAAATGTACACAAATCATAACAAAAAAGAAATGTTACCACATTCAGAACCACAGACAAGTTACAGGACTTCAACTAAGAATGTATATGTAGTGTGTGTTTGTTACTGACCTATTCTGATTTTTCTACATAACATCTTCCATTGGCGTTAATGTGAAAACTTCACCAGCCTCCATCTTCAAGGAAAAAAAAAAAGACATCAGCAAAAATAACAATCCCAAATTTATTCAAAGTGAAAACAGTACTGAGCAGCTTTAATGCATCTAGCAGGTTTTGAAATGTTAATGGTTTCTATCAGCAGCTGTGAAACTGTGACGCACTGTATCCATTCATTTTTTGCCCCTTGTCTGGAGGCAGCATTCTGAGCAGAAACGCCCACACTTCTGTCTCCCTGGCCATCTTCTCCAGCACTTCTGAAGGACACTGAGAAATTCCCAAGCCAGCTGAGAGATATAATCTCTTCAGTGTGTTCTGAGTCTACCCTGGGGCCTCCGAAACACCTCATCTCGGAGGCGCCCTGATCAGATGCACGAACCACTTTGGACATGGAGGGTTAGTGGCTCTACTCTGAGCCCCTCCTGAGTTACTGAGTTTCTCATCCTGTCTCTAAGGGAGAGCCTGGACACCGTTCAGAAGAAGCGCCTTTTCATTGTTTGTATTCACAATCTCGTTCTTTTGGTCACTACTCTGAGTTCATGACCATTAGTGAGAGTAGGAATGTAGATCGACTGGTACATCTACAGCTGTACTTTAAAACTCAGTTCTCACTCTCTTCAGCACAACAGACCTGTACAGCATCCACATCACTGCAGACACCATGTCAATCCATCTAAAAAATCTCCCACTCTGCTCTCTCCTCACCTGTGAACAAGACCCTGAGATATATAAACTCCTCCACCTAGGGAAGCAACTTGTTCTCAACCCATACTGGGCGCTCCACTCTTCTCCAGCTAAGAACCATAGCCTCAGACTTGGAGATGTTAATTCTCATTCCCACTGCTTCATACGCTGCTGCAATCTGCTCCAGTGAGAGCTGTCAGTTGTGGCTCGACATTGCTCAGATTTCAGCTTTAATCTTCCCATGTTTCAGTCTTTAACTCTGAAAATGTACAAAGCAAAGCAATTCTAAAAAACATTCCAGATAAACTCAGAGGGTTTTGTGAAGAGGGGGCTGATATCAGTATCCTAAGAGCCAGTACCAGTTTGTTTTTATATTCAGCTGTTTTTCAGCGAACTGAGCTGAACAAAATGTACCACAGGCAAACCATGAGAATAAATGAGAGGAAGGATTGTGTAAAGTTTTGCTGTTAATGATATGACGACTGCAGATATGTGAGAGAAGTTGGTGTAAACCTGTTGGCTACAGTTTGGGTTGAGGAAAAAGAAACTTTAAATGTGGTTACACACTTATCAGACCACAGCAAAACATTCAACTTTCAATGCATGTCACTTCTTTCCTGACTAAAAACACACAAGGAAGACATTGTGGAGGAAATCTGTTTGCAGGTCTGCCTTTGAAGACGGAGGCTGGTTTGCTTTTAACAAAGTGCTTTCTGAGCTGCTGCAACTCTAAAACAGCATCCTTCTTTTGTTGTGTGATGGTATGCATGAATGTGGCTGTGTATGCATGTATGTGTATGTGTATGTGTGTTTGAGTGTTGAATCCTTCTATCACACCTCGTTTTAAGGCTTTCAAGCTGCTTTGGATCAAAGTGGGTCCCAGGGGATAATTCAGCATAAACACAGAGTTCAGAAACATCATAGCCTACCTTCACACACTGCTGAATTTAATTTTTCAGACACTTTTCAACACCTACTTGATCTTTTGATTCACAAAGGAGGCTGATGTCCCTCCAGCCACTCATCTTCTTACTGGCATCAATTTGTTAGCTTTATCTGAGTTTTGTCTTTCAGTTTAAAAAGAACATCTAAATGCTGAAATACTCAATCTAATGTAAAATTAGGATTTGAAAAGGAAAGCCCTCTCATGAAAAAAACGGCCAATAATCTCATCTAAGACTTAACTTTAAGCTCTCGTCTTAGAAGTCATAAGAGTGCAACAGATGAGTCACAGACTAAAGCCAAAAAACAGCGCAGGGAGAAAGAAGAAATGAAAAAGTGTTAAAAATGTTAAAATGAGCCCCACACTGGCCACAAGATTAGGATAAACAGTACAGTAGGCTATATGTGTCATCAGAATTACTGATAGATAAATAGGAGTCGCAGCCACCATCCAAGTTCAGAAACACAATGGACTGAAAGGGAAGGGACAGGAGGAGGAGGAGAACTGTTTCTTTCTGGAATTGGATTTAAAATAAATATTGTTTTTTTTTTTCTTTTTTCTTTAAAGCCATCTTTCCTCCTGCCAGGCGGTTTGGAAAGAGAGATATGGCAGGTGATGAAGACTGGGGGTGGCTCCTCTATGTGAAGTTCTGCAGGGGCTGGCTGACCCTCATGCAGGCCCAGTAGAAGGCCCGAGCCAGGGTGACAAGAACCAGGAGCAGCAGCACGGCCCAGGAGGCGTAGATTCCCTGGTAGGTCTGAGCCTTCACCCACGTTCCAGCCTGCAGGGAAACAACATGAACAGGGAATATTTAGAAGTCCATCTGCTCCTCACAAAGCCCTTTAAAAAGGGAACTGTAAGCAGTGGCAGAGCCAGACATTTTTATATGGGTGGCCAAGTTTATGTATTTAACTTTTTCTATGTGGAAAATGCAGGCATGACTGCCATGTAGAAGAACAAAAAGATTAGAAGGACTAATTATATAATAAGCTTTTTGAAACACTTTTTTTTTTTTTTTTTAAATGCTAATAAAACTCATAACTACAATTTGAATGGGTGGCTGCACTGGGAAAAAGGTTCTGCTAGAAAAAGTTACTGAACGTAAGTATGCGGAGCCCCCCTAATGGGCTTTATTGTTGGTCATGTGGGGTGGCCAGAAGACACCTTGGCTCTGCCCCAGCTCACATTCAATCAGACTTAAGTTAAGAAATCAGGGAGCCAAGGCTGTAATTATGTTTTAAAATGTTTTCTGCCTTTACTCTGAGACCCCTTTTGTTGCTTTAATCTGTACAAACCTCCAGCCAAGCATCCAGTAATTGCCACTGTGACTCTCCACAGATTATTATATTAAGCAATCTTTACATAAATCAGTCAACAGGTTATAAACCCTGCAAAAGTTTCTTGAGACTAAGGTGATGATGTCAAACTAGGGCTGCTCAATAATTGAAAAAATCATAATCACCATGATTTTTGGTCAATTCCGAAATAATTAACATGACTGGTTTAACTTTAATCTTAACAATGCCTCTCTTTGTTTGACAGCTCTGAGTTGGAAAAAAAAGGGGTGCATTTTGAATGAGAGGTAGGTGGTGGATGTTGTCCATTCGAAGTAATTCTTGATTTACAGTGCTGCATTAAATCTACAATGTTTCCCACTAACAAAACTAAACACTGCAGTTATACAGATCTCTGCAACTGTGGCACAGTTAGCTGAAAAAAATGACATTTTTTGCAATTTTGCTTCCGTTCTTCACCACAATGGATTTCAGTGGAGTGCAGAATTTCTGCTTTAATTCAGGGGGTTTGACAAAAGATTTACATTAACTGCAGACATTTTGCACAATTTCCCATTTTTAAAAGGCTCAAAAGTAAAGGACAATTCTAAGTGTTGAACTTGTATTTGGCAGCTGTTCGCTGAAACTCAATATGTGGTCCAAAGAGATGGCAGTGCAAGTGAAGGAGGCTATTATTAGGCTAAACAAACCAACAAACAAAACAAAATAAACCTATCAGAGAAATAGACAAAACTTTAGGAATGGCCAACACAATAATCTGGAAAAATCTTAAAAGGAATAAATGCACTGGCCTGCTCAGCAACACCAAAGGGACTGTAAGACAATGAAAGACAACTAAAGTAGATGATAGCAGAATTCTTTACTTCGTCAAGAAAAACCCCTTCATAACATTTAGCTAAGCTGAAAACACTCTAAAGGAAGCAGGTCTATCATGTCAAAGTTTACAATCTAGAGATGCCTTCATGAATGTAAATACAGAGGGTTTACAATGGAGTCCAAACCACTAGTTACACTCAAGAACAGGAAGGTCAGATTAGATTTTGCCAGAATTTATCTAAAAGCACCTACCCAGCTCTGGAAAACTTCTTTGGGCAGACGGAAAAAAGTTGAACTTCTATCAGAATGATGAGAAGAAAAGAGTATGAAGGAGGAAAGGAACAGCTCATGATTTGAAGCATACTAAGTCATCTGTCAAATATGGTGGAGGCAGTGTTATGGCATTGACATGTATGGCTGCCAGTGGAACTGGGTCCCCAGTATTTATTTATGAATTTGCCACTGATAAAAGTAGCAGGATGAATTTTGAAGCGTACAGGGTTGTACTCTCTGCTCAGATTCAACCAAATGCTGCAAAACTGATTGAATTCATAGTCCAAAAGGATAATGACCCAAATTAATGTACCTTTAACTGCTCCTTTGTATTCCTCAAGGGGTTGCCAGTGCAGATTAATCTGCACTGGTAATTTGGCAGAGATTATACGCCGGATGCCCTTCCTGACGCCACCTGGAATCGAACCAGGGACCTTTCACTTGTAAGGTGAATGTGTAAACAACTACACTACAGGGACACATGGATAATGACCCAAATCATACTGCAAAAGCAACCCAAGAGCTTCTCAAGGCAAAGAAACAGGATATTCTCCAATGGCCAAATCAGTCACCTGATCTTAACCCAACACAGCAACTTTTCAGTTACTAAAGACAAAACTGAAGGCAGACAGACCCACAAATAACCTGCAACTGAAGGGGTCTACATTAAAGGCCTAACAGAGCATCTCAATGGAGAAGTATTTGGTGATGTCCATGGGCTTTTAATCAGTGACTGCAAAAGATTTTCAATCAAGTATTGAGTAATCTTTAGATTTAAAATTATGCTGGTTTGCCCTATTACTTTTCTTCTTCTTTCGGCTGCTCCCGTTAAGGGTCGCCACAGCGGATCATCTGCCTCCATCACACCCTATCCCTTGCATCCTCTTCCCTCACACCAACCCTCTGCATGTCGTACATCCATCAACCTGCTCTGTGGTCTTCCTC
>VUQH01088816.1:38164-50078 GCA_015106775.1 Etroplus canarensis | reverse complement strand
GATGTGTCCAAACTTTTGACTGGTAGTATATATATGTACACACACACACACACACACACACAAGAATAAACCATGGCTTAATAGCAAGTTGATTAGAGCTGATTAGAGAAAACTACTACTGGGCTGTACATCCTCCTACAGGATGTGAGACTCCTTGCTCCTCTCTATCAGTACAAAAATACAAACACATATCTTCTGCTGCATGACTGCAATTGAACAGTTATGGCTTATTGGCTTTGCTACATCAATGAGACAGCAAATGAAGGGACCCAGCTGGCCTTTTACAGAGAGACGAGAATGAAGTAAAAGCCCTTATTTCCGTTGTTTATTGAGATTCTCTACTGACATAAAAGCTCTTGTGCTGTATTATCTAGCAAGGCAAAGCATCACTGGAAGCTGACCCACTCTTCGTTCTCAAATATAGAGGAGAGAGAGGATGGATACTGATGGAGAGGCAGGCCTTTATGACATGCACAGATCATCCAGGAAGGAAGTCCTCAGGAAAAGAGTGGAGCCTTGCTGTTAGCCTTTGATTCAATATGAGAAGAGAGTCATCCATGGATTTATCTACAAAAGACTCATCTGACATTAGGAATGAAAAAGGTCTCCTCTCATCAAAACTTGCAGATAAAGGTTTGAGTTGCCCTGTTTTGGTGAGCTACTAGGATTATATATAAGTTTTATTTTCTGCATCTTTGAGCCTCATTTTTGGACTCCTAGCACGTTATTCTTTTTAAGGTGGATGATATGACTATATTATACTCTAAGATGATATAAATTTGTCGGCTATTTTATTCCACTTCAGCTTTCTGTAGCTTTAAAATCTCAAGGTGCATTTAAGTGAATTGGACTTGGCTTTTGGCAATATTGAATATATTACATTTGAATCAGTGTGATTCATTCTTGTCTAGTATTTCCTCTACAAGTACTAAAATAAATTTAGGACTTGTTTATTTTAAAATTCAATATCAACTGTTTGTGCTTATGTATCTCTTTTCTCTATACGGTTATTTTTCTTTTCATAGGCTTGCTGACGTGGTCTCTATGAACGTGACGCATGCTCTCTTGTGTCTCACCATGTCCTGTGGAGAGGAAAGTTGTCCATGTTGAGGACCTCTTTGACTGACATCAGATCAGCAGGTATGATGGGATAGAAATCAGAGTAGGAAGCTTCCTCTTCGCTGTGACATCCAGGGTGTTATGGAGGAAAAAATAAAACAAAGCCTGATTAACACATATCTTGCATATCATCAAATGACACAGGTGAAAGATTACAAAATAGATTCCCTTGTCATCCTTCACAGTTATTTATTCTGTTGATAGAAGGATATTAGCATGCCTATTAATTTCGTCATGGATTATGAAACAATATCCAATCTCTTAGTTATCAGGCCATTATTCTCCTCTGCCACTAGAAAGCAGCACTGGCTCTCCTGTTCTCTGTCTGAACAGCAGAGGAGGCCATGCATCAGCTTTGGTTAATGTGGGCAAATGCAACATACATGAGGGTTCATTTATTCAAACACTCCAGGGATTCAGTTTAAAACAAGCTGCTCAACTTTAATGCATCTTTTCTGTTTTCAATTGTGAAGGCGTAGCAAGGTAAACAATGCTAAACTGAAAGTCAAACAAAGCAAAATAAACTGCAAAGAAATGTTAATCCATCACAGACAAAACTTCTTTGAAAAACGCTGTCAGTAATGTTTGTCACACTAATACCTTCTGTCATTCTGTAGCTCAGGGGTAAGCCCCAAGTGTAGTTCATAGGATGGCATAGCACATTTGTCACTGCTCAGCTTAAACTACTCTTGTTTTGTCAGTGATATTACTGTGGAAGCTGCTGCCTCACTCCTATATAAATAAAAAATACATTAAATTTATCGTAATTTTAAGTATGATCCTGTGATAATGAGATTAGAGTTAAAAACAAGCTTTACATACAGTGATCAACAGTTGTGTCTTAGCTTCTTCTCTATGGGGATTGAAATATGCAGTGTTTTCGCTCTTTGCTGAACTGTAACCTTGGGTTTATGTGATTAGTCGACTGGCTCCAGTGGTTTGAAAAGCCTAATATGGCACATTGGGTTTAGCAGCGTATGATCACTTTTCTTCTCAAGTGTGAGAAATGTCATTACTATAATCAGCTGCATCCGCTCGGTCAGTGTTCCACTTTTCCTCACTGGTGGACAAACAGATATGCTGTTGCCTTTATGGAGCTTATGTAATCAGGAGGAACAGGGATTTCAACTCATGCAAATGTTATAGATCTTTATGAGCCTGTTCAGTAGATCCACACTGCAGTTTTTTCATTACTGTCATGACCAGGAAAACTTTCAATTTCCACAGTATGTTTGTTTCAACAGGTGGTTTAGCTGTTTGATGTGTTTCAGCTTATTATTTGAAACAAAAATGAATTAAACAGTCACTGGTAACATGAAGTAAAATGAATGTTAATCTTATGTACTGCGAGTTGCCATTTCTTCCTCTAGAGACTTAAGTTATCTTTGCACAATTTTGTCTATGATGAAGACGTGAACAGACACACACACATACATTTGTGAGCCTGTACTGCACTGTGAACTTCAAGTGTGAAACTCCAACATAAAACTGAGCTGCACCACAATAACAGGAAAGTGCCATTTGTTGTGACAGTTGTGAAGCTGAATTTTAGCTCTCCCCTTACATCCACAGATGAGTGCTGCTCTTTTAGAGTAATTACAACCACAGTGAGAGGATATTTTAAGTGTGAATGCTTTCTGTATTTGTCTTGTGTAATTGGAGCTTTATTTAGTACACCTTTCCCTAATATTGATTCATTTTTACAATCCCCATTAGTTACAAGCTCTGCTGCTGTGCATTACAGTACGACATGGCTCAACTGAAATAAATGCAGATATCAAAATTTCAAAGTTGTGTGCCAGAACTGTATATGTTCCCAAGTGTGTTACAAAACACCCAACCGTTGCTGCAAACATCTAGCCTCAGGCATTACTTTCAACAAGCCATCTTACAAATGGCAATGCAAATTGACATAACTTCTCGTTTTCTTTTGTTTGTAAGCTGGGAAATTTCCCCATTTCACGGTGCTCAGAGGACAACTTCTGCTTTTGCTGTGTTATTCTCTTCTCTGCTTAGGTTCCCTTTGAGTGTGTGCACCACTGAATAATCTAGCACATAGTCTGTACCTGGACAGTATTGCTACAGCCCACAGATACATACACGTGAGGACACAAACACTCAGGGCATGCAAAAACATGCACTGCAAAGCAAAGTGTTCGTGCCTATGTCGTTTGCGAGAAGATAGAGGTTTTGCTTCTATGTTTTCATAAACAACAGGCTTCCTCAAAATTTTAACTTGTTGTAACCAACAAGAGGAAATAATAAAAAAAAAAGGGAACTGAAGTGGCACTTAATATTCTGCTGTCATTGTTCCATGCATTTCATCATGCTGTACAAATAATTTTACGAGCTACGGTGCAAATACAGAAAAACAAAACAGTTGTAGGCAAAACTGTTCTCTTCTCTAATGTTTTTTAAACCTACCCAGAGGCCACTTTGTTCAATCTAACATGAAGATAAATTTGAGTGTGCTCCCACGAGCATGTTCTAAGTATAAATTTCGCCAATGCACCTGCTCCCTCTCATGCTTCTTTTTTTAAACAAAAGGAGACATGACCTCTAAGTTCAGTTGAACTAAGCTAGATGGAATAATTGCTTATTTTCATCTTCCCTAAGGAGAAAATGGGCCAATTCCCTTTATTCTGCAATGGAGATTGTAGACCCATAGGTTAGTCTAATTTAATAACTCACTACAGCAGGGGGTGTGTGAAAATGAAAGCAAATTTGGCTTGAGACTGCAGGACAAAAGTAATTTCCACTGGATCTTAGTTGTGTGCCTGCTGTGTGATATTTTTCCTTGTCTTATTCCATAGTGCAACTGGACAGGTCTGCTGTATGAAAGTGTGGGTAGGTTTATTGAAAGAGTTTAAGGAATTCAAAGGAAAAGAAAATGAACGAAGTGTGTTTAAAAAGGGGACGGCATGGTGATGCAGTGGTTAGCACCGAGGCCCTGGATTCAAACACACTGGCCAGCTGGGGGATTTTTATATGCGGTTTGCATGTTCTCCTCATGCCTGCGTGGGCTCCCTCCAGGCACCCTGGCCTTCCGCCACAGTTCAAAGACATGTGTGGGGTTAGGTTAATTGATGATTCTAAATTGGCAGTAGGAGTGAATGTGAGCGTGTGTACCCTGCCCCTCATTCCACAGCAAATGGGATAGGCTCTAGCCTACCCATGACCTTGAAATGAATGAGTAGAAGAAGATGGAAGAATGTTTCAAAGAGTTAAATTATAACAGTACTTAGAGGTGAGAAAAGCAAAACATGGCAAATGATAGACCAGACTTGGCAAATTAATCATGCTATATATATGTTTAGGTTGCCTTAAACGTTTAAATCCAAAGTTAATCCTTAGCCTTGAGATTATGTTCCATTTTAACCTTAATCACACCATCACATCTTTGTTCTCACTCCACAATAAAGTGGAGCCACTTTATGTATCACTGATATAAGAAAATGATCTAATGCTACTCCTTGTTGCTAAATTTTAATCTCATTGTTGAAGAACTCATTTTGTGATCTGCTGTGGCTTAAGATTTTTTTTCTGCTACTGTTTTTGTTTGTGTAGGACAGGCGTGTCAAACTCATTTTACATCGAGGGCCACATGCAGCCCAAGTGCTTAAGTGAGCCAGATAAGTAAAAATATTATCAAATACCCTATAAAAATACACTTCTAAATTGTTTCCTTTCTTTGAATGTGAAGAAGTTTAACTCTGCATTTAATCCCTTTTAAGGCTTAAGAATATTAAGTGCAATTTCAGCAATACATCTCAATTTTTCCACATTAAAAAAGAAATACTAATGTAGTAAATCAACGAAACCTGTCAGCATCTCTCTTTGGGCTTAAATGTTAATAAATAAAAGCTGTATTTAACTTTAATAATGAATTTGTACATTAAAGAAAGCACTGGAAGCTCATTACTTTGTTCTATAATTATACAACAGAATTTTTTTGTGAATTCCCAGATGGTCTGTTTCTTAGACTGTTTTTTTACCTATTGTAAAAATACATAAACAAATAAAACAAAAAATAAACAAAAATTCTGAAATTGCTATAGGAAATACTGGAACAGTGGGAACTTATGTTATTTAATATAATACTAGCAATACAAACACATCTCAGCTTCTGTTGTTTAATGGTTTATCTATTACTTACTAATTTCAGTGCACTATGACAGGCCATCCTTCTTTGCAGTCTCACATTTTTTCAAAGCCATTAAGTGGGCCAGATTGGACCCTTTGGTGGGCTGATTCTGGTCCCCTGGGCCTTATGTTTGACACCCCTGGTGTAGGAAGTTGCAGATTAATTAGAGCATAGTTAATTTCACACTTCAGGTAACCGTCATGCTACCCACAAAGCAGCTGAACTGAGGCATTGTACACACAGGTGTCTTCATTTATTGCCTAGTTCACCCTATTATTGTTTACATATCATCCGATCAAGTGTGTATGTTTAACTTCAGCCCCCAAAAACTGCTGTAATACAATATCAGAGTGACTTTTAAAGGGAATGACTGAAATTTAAAACTTACATTGTGTGCATGTGTAAGGTTGAGGTAGTTTTCGATTTCTTCATTGAGCCATGGAGGGAATCATTACTTGCCCATTCATCACCAATCACAGGTACCTTAATACCACAGATATACATCTCTGTGGTTTATTAGGTCTCAGTGACATGTGCTTGTGAATACTGTGTGAATCTATTGTGCTAGCAGTTACCACCAGTAGTCCATAGGGCACACTTGAGTGGATGCAATGTCTCACCATTGCTCAGAATAACCAGGCTGCCATATGCTTCCCTTTGATAAATAGTTAATGTCATTCGTCAAGTGAAGGAACAAATCAGATGTTGCCAGTCAGAACAGCTTTGCAAACATTACACAGCTTAAGACAAATGAAATTTACATGAAGTATATTACAAAGGAGGGATTGCTTTTGTGATACATACAGATTTTTTTGCAGGACGCCTGTCCTACACAAACAAAAACAGTAACAGTGACTTGATCTGTTAATCCTCTGTCATAATTTTTAAAACATGTATAGAAATCTGCTTATGGATAGATAGTTTGGCATGTTTCAAATATTAATCAGTTTGCTTCCTTAATTATAAAGCCTTAAGCTCAGGTTTCTTGATCCCAGCATGGAGAATTTTCCCATGTTTTTTCCCACTCAGTTTCAATTTAGAAATGCCTGGAACAACCAATAGTGCAAATAAAAAAGAATTGTGCTAACTCATTGCTGGACTTTTCCTTTTGTGGTAACTGAAATTTGAGCTAAGGACTGCACATGGGACTTTTCTCTTAAGCTATAACTGTGTAGGAGTGATTACACTGCTTCTTTGTAGCTAGGAAACAGAGATGTTGAGGTGTTTCAAAGATAAGAGAAATGGCATTTAGATCCCCACAAGAAGAAAAGCACTGTCTAGTAAAAGTGGTAAAGTAAATGAGCCAATGGTTTGCCCTCCACATTTTATGTGTTTACTGCAGTTTTTGATCATCAACAACAAATCCATTCAGAATTTGAGGGCCACATGTTTGAGTGTGTTTAGTTTATGAAAGCAGTGAAGACTAGTGTTTAAATGGAAGAGTTAGTGATGTTTTTTTTAAAATTTGTGCTGTTAAATTCCACGAAAAGACCAAAATCGGTAATTCATTAGGCTGGTTTGACTTCCCTACCATGTCTATGACATTCAGGCTCAAGCCTCTGTTCCACTGAAGATATAAATCTTTGTGAATATCATGAATATGTATTTTAAAAAAGGCAAGGAAATTTTCTAAAGATCAGGACATTATGCACAGAGGTAATGCTAATCGAGACAGCTACAAAATAATTAATCAGTGGGAAAAGAGCTTTCTGTTTTCATAACAATTTGATTGTTTTCCCTTCCTTGTTTCCTTGATTCCCATAGGTTGAGTTGTTGAAGGGAAGTGGTGTGTAGATGTTGCCTAAAGACCTCAGGCAATCAGCTGTTGTGCAAGTGTACCAACTTTTAGTAAAAATAATCAATTTCCAATTCAATAGACTTCAAACTTGACACTGCGTTTTCATAAGCCTCCAGCAATACATCTGCCAGGACTAAAGTAAATTGAAAGAATGGTTGTCAAAAGCAGAATATACACACTCAGACATACAGAGGTTGCTTCATTTGTTAGTGACATGAAAGAACATGCCACTTAGTGTGGCTCGTTGCAATGTTTATAGTTTTAGGGCAGCACAGGTGGGCTTTGGCAGAGAGGATTAAATTGTATCTTGCTGCAAAGATAATACCTTTATGATCAGTTCCTTGTTGGTTTTGGTCTTTTCATGAGTGTTGTAAAAAATTGAGAAATTCAAGGAAATAATATCAAATTCATTCCTTATAAATATCATGCATCAATATTGCTATGCCTCTCTCTCTGTTTGCACCTGGAAGTGAAGGTCTTCTTCTTGATCTGAGAGGACAATTGCATTCTGTGAGACATCTGGGACGACTGCTCCTCCTGCTCTCGATGCATCACCATCCTGGTTTCCATGGTAACCCACCAACCGGCACCTGGAAGGGGAGGGGAAGCTAGGGGTAAGTATGCAGAGGTGTGTAGGAGGCAATGTGATTGTCAGTCAAGTACTAAAGGCACTGTAGCCTTAGCTAGGAGGGTATTTGAATTAGCGGTCAGACGCTTGTGCTGATTTGGAAAAACTTGAAGCTGTGTGATTCAAACTGAGCTCAGATGAGTTGCACAATTACTTTACATTTTACACTGAACACCCTGTAGCTTCACACTGTTCATGTTATGCTTTCCTTTCAAAAGACACCTTACATTTTTACACTTGCAAAGTAATAATCATCCCAAAGTATTAGGTGTCTCTTAAATGTTAACTGTAGCATTTAAAAAACTTATTATATTGTTTTGAAGTGTCTTGAGACTACAACTAACAAGCAAGGTGATAATGATAACATTTATGAATGAATAATTGTAATAATTTAAAAAAGAAAATTAAACTTATGTCTCACTTTTGATTTCCATTTATGCAAATAAACCAATACACCCTCAATAAGAGGTGTACACTCAAAATACAATCATGTGAAAAAGAAAGTTAAAACTAAGTACTCCCTTACTGTTTACATTTGAATTAAGAGGGTAAGTAAAACACTTAATTAGCAACCAGATGCTGTCAGTCAAATTACTTGATAAAGTAATCATCAGTAAGCACTTCTATAAAGGCAGAAGTTTTGGTGGTTTGCTGATCTGGAGCATTCAGGTGTGAGATAACACAATGCCACAATCTTCCCAGTAGTGGAAATCCCAGCAAATTCACCCTGAGGTCAGGTGGTACAGTGCTCACAGAAAATGCAAAAAAACCATGAATTACATTGCAGACTCTGGTTAAAATGTAAATTTTAAAGTTCATGACAATGCAATTAGAGAAAGACTCAACAAGTATGGCCTGTTTGGAAGGAGAAACACAATTCTCTCTAAAAAAGAACATGCCAACACAGGTTTGCAAAGTTGGATCAGAACAAATCACAAGACTTTTGGAACAATGTTCTTTGGACAGATGGGATCAAAGTGGAGATGTTTGGCAATTTTGCAAAGCCCCACAGCTGTGTTTGGTTGGTGAAAACCGAACACATCATATCTGCACACATGCCTCATACCAGCTGTGAGGCACGGTGGTGGAGAGGTGATGATTTGGGCTTGTTTTGCAGCCACAGGGCCTGAGCACCTTGCAGTCATTGAATCACCATGACCACCTCTGTATGCCAAAATGTTTTAGACTCAAATTTGAGGTCATCTTTATAACAGCTAAAGCTTGGCCGGAACTGGGTTATTAAACAGGACAGTGATCCCAAGCACACCAGCAACTCTACAACAGCATGGCTGAAAAAGAAAAGAATCAGGGTGGTTCGTCGCACTGCACTCCTACCTTCTAAAAGAATGATGTCATTGATGCAAGTGGTGGAAATGAGTGTCCTCTAAGAGGGTGTCTGGGTCCCTTAGAAAAAGGGTGAGGAGCTTTTTCATTCGGGAGTGGCTTAGAGTAGAGCACACAGAAAGGATCTAGGGTTCCTCTGGGATGCCTCCTAGGTGGGGTGTGTTTTAGGCATGTCCTATTAGGAGGAGGCCTAGAGGAGGCCTCTGCTTAGACTGCTGCCTCTGTGACCCAGACCTGGATAAGGGGCAGGAGATGGATGGATGCCCATGAACCTCAATGAACTGAGGCAACATTGAACAGAAGAGTGCACTAAAATACCCCCACATCAATATGTGAGACTTATAAAGTCATACAGAAAATGGAATCTCCTGAGAAAACGTTTTTCAGTTGACTGTATGTATCACTGATGCACTTTAGAGAGGAAAACTCATATTCACACCCATTTAACACACACACATTCACACTTTAAAAGCTTCAATTGAGGTCCAGCTGTTGCTTTTATTTCATTTTCTGTCATAGCTCAGTGTGTGTGGAGAGTGAGGACCCAACTGCAGGACTCCAGGAAGCAAAATGAGAGGAACACAAAGTGAGCTTTATTCAGAAAAGTCCACAAATAAAGTCCATGAAATACAAAGGCAAAATGGGAGACAGGAACACACACACTAGCAGAGAGGAAGCCAACATCGACACAACACAGAACTGAGGAGAGGCAGAGTCTAAATGGACACAGACTAATGACTAATGAGCAACAGGAAGGTGAGGAGCACAGGCGACAACAATCAGAGGCAGGAAGAAAAATTAAACACAATGCACAGGACATAACTGGGAAGTAAAACAAGAAGTGAGAAACAAGAAGTAAGAAACATAACTGAGAAACATAACTGAGAATGCAGCCATGAGACAGCTTGACAGAAGGATATAAACACAAGGGGATGACACATAGGAAACTAATAAACTAAACAACGGAAAAGACTAGAACTGAGACTCAGGGACTAAATATAAGAAATAATGATGAACAAGGTGACACAGGAAAGTACAACACACAAACTAGATACAGGGAAACATGAGGAGGCGCATAAAACCAAACTCAAGGAAACAAACACAAATAAACTCAGAAGGCAATATGCAGAACAAAAGGGCAGGATAGAGCAAAATGTAACTAGAATAGAAACACAAAACCCTAACAGAAGAATACAATAAACTGTACTAAACATAGACAGGGCTAAGACTAAGGCACAAACATGAACAGAGAATATAATAAATAAATAAAATAAATATAAATAAATAAAATGAAATGAGAACTAAGAAACTCAGAAACCATAATCTAAATGCAAAAAATATACAAATGTGGAACCCAAAATCCCAGGACCATGACATTTTCTTCATTTTTAACACATAACTATTATGAGATTTACTTTAATGTAAGCTCCAATCCAGAGAAGAGTTATTTTCAAAAGTGGAAGTACTTCAGATCATAAATACAACTGACGCTGATGTTTCACTTTTTGTTTTCATCTTCCAGTCTCGTGTTTTGATGTGTTGAATAGGTGTGTTACAGTCCCATGTTAAATGAATGACCTCTTTGTTGGCAACTAAGCCACTAATAATTCATCAGTTGAGGTTTGTTATGGTGTTGCCCACATCCTGCTCATCATTAATCATGTGCTTGCTCTGGGGAGGTGAATGCAGAACATACCCAACAAACAGAATCAGGTCGTGCCTGAGTGATAGCTTCATTCACCCATTCCCAACAGCAACCACCTGTGCTCGCACCATAAACAAGTGTATTGTGTTATTTCTTCTCATATCCTTTGATTGCATTGCGGAAACCAGTGCAGAGTTTGGCAATGGGCTAAACTGCTTGCAGGCCACCTGATTCCCCTGCTGCTTTTTTCTGTAACTCAGTGTTGCACAAAGGGAGATGTTTGTTTGAACACTATTAATGGCAGGTCAACCTCTGGCACATTGAAATTGATCAATCTCCATGGGGAGGCCTGGCTCCCAGGCCCCTGGAGGGGAAGGAGCTAAAGCAATGTGGTTCTATTTCTATGCACAGTGCAGTTTTTTTAGTCTCTGGAGTAATATGAGAGATAATTTTCTAGGTCCGGTTATAACAATAATAATAAAAAAATGTATCATCCAAGACCAAAGGAGGTAAATGATTTTCTATTTTATGTGGTGAATGAGAAGGCATTTTCTGAACACATCAGGAGCTTGCTTTATGCTCTCCCCAGAGAGTAATTAAAAGCTGCATCCACTGAGGCCATCAAAAGACAAGACAATTAAGAAGTTCAACTACCATGAGAAACAAGCAAACATTTTCAGAGAAACAAGCAGAGAAAGAGTCTTTCTGACAAAGCAAAAAAGACTAACAATTAACAGCATTATGCAAATATACTGTAAAGTCCATGCATTTTAACCAGGCTTAGCGTTATTATGCATTCTAATTCCTCAGTAACTATTGAAAGGCATAAACCCTGCTTGCTGTTTGTGGTAGATCTAGTTTAAGACTGAGTAAAACAGAAATCCCACTCACAGTTTAAAAAAATAAATAGGTGAAGTCCTCTGGGTGTCAAAGATCTTTGGACAGCTATGTCCCACTTCCTTGTCTGTCTACCTGTCTGCCTCTCTACTGGAAAATCTTGTTCAGTTTTGGTGTCTCGCTTCTCTTTATTGTTGCTCAACTGTCTGGCTGTCTTCATCTACCTCACTCTCTCTATGTCTTTTTTGATGGAGTAGTGACGGTGACCCTGAACACAATGTCCTTCAGTGCCAAGTATGTGGACAACATAATGCCATCTCATTCTTAAGTTGGTAAATATAGACCAATGACACCCCTGAGTGTACACACACACACACACACACACACACACACACACGC
>VUQH01088816.1:4428-31413 GCA_015106775.1 Etroplus canarensis | reverse complement strand
GTTGTAGTTTGCGGAGAACACTGGCAGGAGAAATACTTTCTGAATATGTTTCAGGCATTAAAATGGCACTCTCAAAGGGCCTTAAGATGTTTATAATGCCAGTAGGCTGCGACACGCTATGCACATGTTGTGAACGCTGGCGACACGCTAAGCATTCTTTGTCATGTTTGGTCAGAAACAAACTCAAACGCAGGACGACAAGTAAAAGTTTGAATGAAGTTTATTGAGCAAGAGGCCACTCGCTGGCTGCGGGTTGGCGAGGCAGGCTCTGAAGGGCAGCCAGGAGCGAAGCAAACCAGAGCTGACCAGGCTCAGGAGAGTCACAGCTAAACCTCAGGAACAAGAGTAGCTGGCGGACGAGAACAGACGAACTGGCGACGAGCAGCACTCGCCGCCGGGTTTAAGACAGGCTCTCCAGGCGCAGGATGGAAACAGCGGCAGGTGTGGCAGCCCAGGTCCGCAGGTGTGAGCAATCAGCCAAAGCTGGCTGCCACACCTCCTGGAGAGCGATAGAGAGAGGAGGGGGAGAGAGAAAGGCAACCACGCAACCATTACAAACCGAACTGCCAGGTCAGCCCGGAGGTGGTCCTGACAAATAAAGGATCTTGAAGATCAGAGCACAGCATTATTAGCTAGGAGGCATGAAAATATTTCAATAGACCTAGTTAACTCTGCGCACCTTATCACAAAAAGATATAATTAGAAAACAGATGGCTGCAGCAGAGATGGAGGGTTGTTAGGTGATAGCTTTATGATTAAGACTCCCAAACTTATACTTGCTGCTCTTTCAATCAATCAAGTTCAAATGTCTTTCAACCAATCAAGTTCTTTTCTCTCCACACTAGAATTCTTCATTACATGGTTATAGAGGATATAATAAATTGGGCAATCATAGCTATTTTGACAGCTTTGCAATCAAAATCTAAGAGGAATCATTAAGTAATAATGAAAATCTCTATCAATTTACTTTATTCAAGGTAATCTGAGGTAATACATGGAGTTTCAATGTTGCCTGTTTAGTTCTCTTGCTATATAGGATATATTGTAAGGCATATTCTTGCAGTTTCATAAGAAAAAATAATTAAAACAATATAATAATATTTATTTCTGGAAATCCAGTCAGCTTTTAACTTTTCTAGCTACTGAAATATGCATTCACCTGTGCAACAATCTAACCTGGTTTCCTCCCATGTGCTGTCTAACTTAAGTGACCTAGACTCTCAGTCCATCAGTATATTCATTGATCCAGGGCAGGCATACTCCCTCAGCACTGATTGAAATTCTATAGTTGCAGAAGCATTGGGTTCATCCAAAATACTATTCCCCATTCAAAGTTCTATCATGGCTGTAGCACTCAAGGGTTTGCCCTGCAATCTCCTATTCGATCTTGTCAGGGCCTGGAGAGTTGAAAGTGGAAAAAGACAGCATTCTGCCAGACAGACATGCTACAGCTTGGCACTGCTGCTGTTCAACCAAATGCATTTTTTTATCCTTCTGTCCAAAGGAGAGCCCAATGGAAGATGAAGGGCATGAGCATGACTAAAGCATGACAAGATGGCCTGTGACATGTCTCTCTAAACACACTAGAGAGAAAAACCCTCATTCCAGGAACAGCTTTTGGAACACACGTTCCTTTGTCTTTTGACTTCCCACATACTGCTACTAAAGAGTCCTTTCACATGCATTTCATGTGTTGTCGATTGTTGATTTTCTTTCCTCTTTTTTTTCTCAACACTAAACTTGGTGCTTTGCCAACTCTAGCTCTCCACCCATGTTAAATGATCCTTTACAATATCTACTTTCCCTCTACTCATGTATCAGAACTATTCTCACTTTAAGCACCAAACCCACTCATATGTACATCGAGGGCAGCATATCTGATTCAGTCTCAAATAGAGCATCATGTTCATTCAGATACTTGGATTTGGATGAAGAGAGTCGCAGGATACCCTAGGGCTGTTAAATGTATCACACAAAATACTTGCTGTGTACTTGTTTGCACAGAACAGCAAAGGAAAATTTAGTAGCAGCCCTCAGCAACATCCACTAATGCAGGGGGTATATTTTCCTTTTAAAAATAAAATTAAAACAGGGACAAACAAAAAGTCTATGTGGAGGGGCTGTCTAGACCCATGGCATTGTCTGTGACTTTTAAGGCACATAATTTGCTGCATAATCTGCCAAGTCAGATTACGCCTTTGTTTTCGTGTAGATGTCTTGGTGTTGTACCCCTGTGTTGTGCATTTGCAGTGGCTTTGGATAGAAGTAATTTCTGTCAGGCAGCGTGGTCATAAATCTAAGCTTCTGACATGTTAATAATGCAAGTTTGTGTCGATATTGGTCTCAGGATGTATTGATGTAATTGCAGGGTTGTTTTTCATTGTGCATGCTTGAATCATTTTAGTCACTATTCCGCAAAGCAAAAACTGTAAATTGTGTTTCCAGAATATATGAAACTGCCCCTTTGTCATATTGAGAGAGTTGTCTCACTTTCACGGATTACCTAAAACACTGAAACTGAATTTAGTGTTGCTAATTTTGGCATGGAAAAACATTGTCTGTAAACCTGTATATTATTACATCCTCCAGCTGAAGGATAAGCTAATGTCATGGTGAGGCGTATGCCCATCTTTCCATTCCCAGCCAGAATAATCTCTACAGTACTTCTTCTAGAGTATTAATCACATTTTAATGAAACTTGCACACAATGATCACCTGATGGTCTCACCTTAATTGTACTCAAGGCACTTTTGCATTTTCATAAGAATCAGTGCTCCTTAGAGTATTAGTCTGGATTGTAATGTTCATTAAATGGTTGTTTTCATGTGCCCCTCTGCCATGTATACATGAATGCTGTCATTAAGCTTATTTGAAGCATAATAATGTATGAAACGAGATTTGGGACAGTCAGAAAACTAGGGCTGTTGTCCTGGATATGACTGTTTGTGAGGTTACTTGATTTCTTAATGGCTATTGGTTCTTATTAGCTTATGCAGTTTAGCCACGTAGGGACAAATAAACGTATCACTTTCTTTCTGTACTTTACACATTACTATAACCTGTGAATTGCAATGATTGTGAGCTGGACAAGCTACATCACTGATTTTCGTATAGAGTTTGCAACCCCAGTTCCAAAAATGTTGGGACACCGACTAAAATATCAATTAAAAACACAATGCACAAAGCAAATCTCATAAACCGATGTTATATTCACAGAAGGACTGTTGCAATAGCTGCAGCATGTGGTTTAGCATTTCTTGCTGAAATCTGCATCCCCTTCCCTGAAAAAGATATTATCTAGATGGGAGCATATGTTGCTCTTAAACTTGTATATGCCTTTGAGCATTCATGGTGCTTTTTCAGATGTGCAAGTTACCATTACCTTAGGCACTAACGCACCCCCATACCATTAGAAATACAGGCTTTTGAACTGAGCACCAATAACAAGCTTAATGGGTCCTCTTCTCTTAAGGAGAATTTGAAATTTTGATTCATCTGAGCACAGAATAATTTTCCACTTTGCCCCAGCCCATTCTTGATTAGCTGTGGTCCAGAGAAGACCATAGTGTTTCTGAATCATGTTCAGATGTGGCTTCATCTTTGCATAAGAGAGCATTAACCTGCATTTATGGATGGCACAGTAAACTGTGTTCATAGTCAATCATTTCTGGAAGTGTTCCCGAGCCTATGCAGTGTTCCCGAGCCTATGCAGTGATTTCCATGACAGAATCATACCTGTTTGCAATACTGGGTTTTGCGCACGATATTATCTCCTGTAGATGATGACTTTGCATTTTTACATTGACTAACATTATTCTGAAATTGTAATTTGTAAACAGTTTCTACTGAACCTCTGCCCATCTTTCCATCTGAGAGACTCTGCCTCTGAAGTGCTCTTTTTATACCCAATCACATTACTGATCTGTTGCTAATTAACTTAATTAGTTGCCACATGTTCCCCCAACTGTTACTTTTTAGTACACCTTATTTTTCCAGCCTTTTGTTGCCCTTGTCCTAACCTTTTTGCGATGTGTTGCTGCTATATTTAAGATGAGCTAGTATTTTTCATGAAATAGTAGAATGTCTCATTTTTAAGATTTGATGCTTTCTCTGTTTTTTGTGAATAAAATATTGGTTTGTGAGACTTGCAAATCATTGCATTGTTTTTATTTAGCTTTTACACAGCAGCTCAACCTTTTTGAATATAGCAGTATACTAATTCATCAGATCTTAAAAGGAGTTGATAATTTGTGTTGATCTTTATAAAAAAATCATGTTTCTTAGAAGTATGATTATCAAAATATGATCATCAAAATGATTTTTGCACTTGTGATATTTGTTACATTACTTAAAATTGTTTTGTTTTCATAAATGTAGAAATACAGCAATATATGATCACTTTAATTAATCTGTTATTTTGGAAAAAGTTACCAAGGACTCTTTTTCAGAGAAGCATTACTTTTCTTGTTACTTGTATGTAGGCCAGCCTTTTACTGAAAAATATCTTATTTGGGTATCTGATTGCAATTGCATAACCAAACTCACAATGGGTATTAAACCTGAGATCCACACAAAGGCTTATAGCGTGTCTGGGAAACAATCCCATGACTTGCTATATTTTCCCCTTCTTCAGTCTAGATAGTCAATGGAAGGATCACTTCTCCTAGCTATTCAGTAAAGGAAGGCCAAGAAAACGAAAGACTTCTATTTTAGATTATACATGCAGCTACCAACAATGCTCTGCATTTGTTGTCAACAAATTTAAATTGCATTCAAAATTGGGTGAACCTTTTTTTCTGGAATTCTATAGGCCAAATTTTAAACGATCAGTTTTTAGTGCTCCGTCTGACCATTTAGCCATTTGTCCATTTTAAAGACAGTCTATTCTCAGAGTGCAGTCTGACAAATGACCATCTACAAAATCAGTGCCAGTTGTGGATTTTTAACATTAAACATTTAAACTGTTATGTGCTTCACTTCGCCAGAATTGCACAGTATTTTCAGGCAGGCAAACCTGTTTTATCTTCATTACTTGACGGAAGACATACACTACTTAGCAACTGGCTGTAGAGTTGTACTTTGGATTCTTTGCACACTCCACATCATCTCTTTATTGCCTGACAAGGTCAGTGTGTACAGCATGTAACAAGAGCTTTCAATATGTGGCAGAACAGGGACAAATTTATTAGTCTAGCATATTTTACTCACATTACCTGAACACATTTTGGTTGGCTAATGTCAATCGTGTAAAATATATCTTAAGTCAGAACTCAGAAAATGTTTACAGCTTCCCCAAATAAAGCAAGCAAGTATGCACAAAATATTGCTGATTCTCTGCTACAGTTACATTGCAGTGATTTCTAAGGAGATTCTCCAGTGTACAGTGCATGCATTTTTCTTAATTTCAGTAATAACTCAAAGCTAAAGTGATGCTTTCACAAATTTTACTCTAAAATGTATCAATTCATTCCAATTTCCAAACATGAGCATTCCAACATTAACAATAAGTACAAATTTACAAACTGTACAGGTATATATAAAGAATAAAGACAATGTATATATGAGACACACACACACACACACACACACACACACACACACACACACAGTATTGCATTAGAAGCACACGTCTAAATTGTGCTGTACAAAGTGTCCATAAACTTGCATCATATTATTTCAACACACCTGACATTATTACTTTATGGCTGTGTGTCAAAAGTTCTGCTCAGGTTATTAAAAGCCTCACATGGCTGTGGTTGAACCTAACCCCACCTTCTAATATAGTGTATTTGATGGACTGCTGCGTTCCTCCTGCTAAAATAACAGCAAACATTGAGTTCATGAACTTTATGAGTTACACACTCACAAAAAAGCTTTGTAGATGCAGTCATTCTA
Source organism: Etroplus canarensis (assembly GCA_015106775.1). Classification (NCBI taxonomy): domain Eukaryota; kingdom Metazoa; phylum Chordata; class Actinopteri; order Cichliformes; family Cichlidae; genus Etroplus; species Etroplus canarensis. The sequence continues at coordinate 25,518 of VUQH01088816.1, read as the reverse complement.
TGAAATTTCATACATCTCCTATAACACTGAAACAGATGAGTGCAGAAACTGAATATATTAAGTTCTTGTAGACATTCAGTCATTTTACTCCCATTTACAATGCCTCAGAATGTGACAATACATCAGGCTTTGTCTGCTGCTTTGGTCAAACACGATGCAATCACATTCATTTTCATATCTAATCTTTAATGCTGACTGTCCACTGTGTAATTTAAAAGTGACCAGACTGGGTTTATGTATTTAGGCAGTGTAATAGGTTGCAACAGCATGTTGTCATAGTGATGCTACACAAATACACATGCTGATGTGTGATTAAGACTTTGGGTGGTATTTATATTTTATTGTTTGCAGCCCTTTAACAAAATATAGGATTTTTTTTCATATGTGAAAAATTATTTTAATTCATTGATTAAGGAACACTTTTAAACTTGACATACTATATATATATATATATATAGTATGTCAAGTTAGCGATATTTTTGAAATATTTTGTAAATAAATAAAAATAGATACTAAAAAGGATAATATGCCACATGCAGGAATGAAATGCATTTGAAAATCCAGAGGTGGTTGTTAAATGTGACTTAGGTAAATCTGGAGTATGTTTTCACTCCACTCTCTTCATTATGAATAACACATTTATCTCTTTGAGTTCTGCCTCCAAAACACCTGCCAACCCTCCCATCAAAATAAGCTGCCGAGAAATGTTCTCTACAGTTATTCAGAGACCTTAATGGGGGTGGGAAGTGGAGAATTGATCTTGAATTTGTACCATGCAACTTCCCAAAACAATTTGTCTTCATCACACTACTCCCTCTCTGTCTTCGTCTTCCTCACCTTCCATCTTCCTTTTTGGAACCAGTGCAAGTCCATGAGTAGTTGGTCATTCTGCAGCTGTCTGTAGTGGAAAGTCCATGAAGTGATTCAGGCATCCAGTTTTGTTTGTATCCTGATTTAAAAGTGGTATCACTGGATAGTGAATTCTGACATCCCTTGTCAAAATCAGAAACAACTGGTTGAGATGGGGAGTAGTGGGTGTTGCAGTACGGGTGGGTTGGTGTGTTTGAAGTGCTCTCATCACATCCAGAATCAGACCACTCTGAGTCTGTGAGGTCTGTTAAAAGAAGTTTTCTCTCTGGGTTTACTGGTGATACTGTGTCAGCAGTGCTGTTCTGTAACTGAAGCAAAGGCAGCCTGAGTTTTCCATTGATATCCCTCTCTGTATGTAGCTGCAGCTTCCCAGCTGAACTGCTGTCACAAGAATAAAGATTAGGTAATAGTGGTGCTTCACGTGAGGTCAGTGTTGGACTCCTTTCACCTGGAAATAGTTGGTGACTGATTTCTCTGTGTTCAGTAACAGCCTGCTGAAAGCCTTCATTTTTTGCAGGTGGGACATGAACAGCCACTGCTCCGTAGATATCAGAGGATTGGGAGCTTGTGTCTTCAGGATTTGGATATATGGTATGCGTGGTTGTTTCCAGAAAGGAGCCAGTGCTGTCCTGCAAGGCAGTGCAAGGGATGTTCTGAGGGGAATACCCTCCACTCCAAACTGAGGGCGCATTTGGATTCATCTGGATTTTGGAATAAACTATTTTATCATTTTCAGGGTACACCACTGACAGGATGCGATTCCTATCTAGATCATGCAGTACTTTAGGGGTGCCAGGAGAGATTTCCTGTTGTCAAGATAATGAAGAGAAAAATAAAAGTATTTTTAGGTCTGCTCATCTGTTTAAAATATCTGAAGTTAAACTGATGAAAAGGTGACAAGAAACACAAATTATAGAAACACACTATAATGCACTAGACACACTTCTTGGAGTTTACTGAAACTGCACATGTAATGTTTCAGTTTTTATAATTACTTTAGGTTGTTGCCACGCATTGTACAGTTACAGTAGTAACATTCCAGAAAGACAGATTTTTCCTGTAAGACAACACTTCCTTGTAACAACAAGGAAGGGCACTAAAACAAGACTGGCCTTACCAGTGACTTTATTATGCTCTTCGGCTTCCCACCTTTCACGTATTTGCACATGCTCACAACTGTTATTATGACTAAGGCAGCCACAACTGCAGCACTCACAGGAAGCCATTGTGAAATAATCCATGGACTTTCTGAAGGAGAGGAGAGGTTGTGTCATAGACATGTAGTGGGGAAAAACATTTCATCTGTCAAACCAGATACTCGCAGTCACCTTAAAACTGTGAGCTATAAAATTTTCCATTGTGATTCGAATGTGTTGGCATGTTCTCAGGAAGTAGCATTACTACACCTGTCACAAAGAGCTGTTAAATGCAGGCATTCCTGAATAAGTCAGTACACAGAATTACTTCTGAGAAGTACTTAAAAGATGGTTACTGTAAATTATCTGAAAAGAAATGTACACTAAAAGAATTCACATTTTTCACCTAAAAAACTGGAAATGCTTATGGACTTACATTGCTTGCATCTTTACTGTCAGATATGGAACTGAAGAATGTACAATGAGGCAAGCATAATGGATGAGAATAACATCTTTGCAAGTACAATGTGCAATCTAATCTTTGGGCTCATCAGGTGTGCAATAATAAGAGAGAAATAAGTCACTGCCCATTGTTCTCATAGAGAACTATTATTTACTGTTATTTAAGATTTAAATATTTTAAATATTTTACATTGCATGGATTTACAGGATTTAGGAAATGAACAACATAGTTATTGTGGCCACATTTTCTGTCTCATTTCACAACTGAAGAGGACCTCTTCTGTTTGGTGCAGATGCAGAGACTTTGTAAAAAGCATTAATTTACAACAAACTGTCTTGATTTATTACCAAACACTACATTGCTTCCAAGTTACAGCAATCACTTGAAGAAATTAGTGCAAACTGATCAAAATCAAATGTAGAAAATGCAGCATTTTCAAGTATCTTAATTTTTGCATTTTCTCCACAGCAGGTGGGCCGTTGAAAGCTTCCTATGTGGTTGTTGAGTGCCACACTACAGCCTCAAGTGAAATCAGAGTTTTGGAAATATTACAAGGGTACGTCTGCTTCTTTGAATTAAGATTTAAGAGCTATTAACATAATCCATTCAAAAGTGAAATCAAGTCTTATTCAGAAACAGCTAACTGTAGCTATAATATATGAAAAAACATACTTTATTTTGAACACATTTATTTACAAGCAAAATTTGTGTGTTATGCTCATTATTGTGCTCACCTGACAGTGTTACACAGAAGGAGGCATCCTCACTCCACGGGCGACCCCAGTCAGAAGATGGCCTGTAACTAACAGAGCCACAATACCTTGACTTTGTCTTCAAATCAAAGTGGAACTGACCAATTTGGTTTTCAAAATTCTGCAGAAAAAATAGGTCATAGGGATGATAAGTCTCACTTGGTCATAAGTCAGGTAAATGAAACATTTCCACCTCAATAAACACAAACACAATGATGTATAACAGAAATAGATATTATTTATTTATTTATTTATTTTGAATTCTTCAGATTAAAAAAAAAGAAATAGATATTATGATGTTAGTCTAATGGTAAATCCTTTTTACTGTATAAATGAACTCAATACACATACTTTAGCTTGTGTTAATACTTAAAAACTCATTAGTCAGAAGTTGTCTGTCTTATTACTGTATATAAAGTAGATGCAGAGATGCTTTGAGCAAGCTTTAAGTTCTTTGAAGCCAAGGTAGATTGGTTGTCGCAGCAGTATTGCCATAGCCATTAAGTCAAACAATATTCGAAAGCACATTTGTTTAATGTAAACATGGTTAAATGATGGACTTAAATGGTGTCACCCAGCCATGACGTCCCATTACTGTGGGAATAGCTGACTGTGATCAGTGCATTGATAACAGGAAGAGCATTTACACGAAGAGTACATTGTGTGATTGTCAAAATCATAACGAGAAGAAGAATAAAGAATAGATTCCTTCTCTATTACCCTCCAAAACTGGCTGATTGATATTTTGAGGTCAGATACAGTAATCACCTGTCATTGTTTTCCTGATTCTGTCCTCTTCCCATTTTGCTTTAGGGTCTATATGCGAATACTTTTGAAAAATCAAAACTGTAATACATAGTCTAATAACATGCATGTGCTGGTGCTCTAATGCAAATCTTGAATTAAATAAAATTTAACTTGCATTCTTTATCGATGTTAGTGACAAAAAAAAATTGTGCGATGTGGAGTGTGAACTCTTTTTTTAGTCTTCTGGATCATGCTGGATCAGACTTATATTTCTCATTTTTCTTTTCTTTCTACTTTTGAAATTTTATTCTCCTATTTCATTTCTCTTACTGCGTTCTTAATTCATGTTAGCTTTATATTGTCACTCACTTTGATTTTTCTAACTGACTTTCATGCCAGATTAACAAGAGAGTTGGTGTAAATATTTTTTTTAAAATTACATTTGGTTTTTTGGTTTTGGTTTTTCTCTCAGCATTAGTAGGATTGCTTATGTTATTACTTTGGTTCATTTGGGTGAAAATTTTTATCCTCGCGTTCATCATTCCTCTAATCACAGAGTTGCTGATGATCATGGTTTCCTGTATCAATATGTTGCTTGTGGTCTGTAGGAGTGTGTGATTATATCTGGACTGGTTAACTGTATCCTTTTGTGGACTTGAAAACTTGTTAAGCATTATCAGAATTAGTTCAACTTGGATTTTTGAACAAATGTAGAAAGATACCCTATCCTTAAGTGAAGTTGTTTTCCTTTCAGTCCATATATGAAATTACCCTTTTATAAATACAGAAGCAATACCTGCTTTGACACAACCTTCTCTGAATGGTTGAAATTTAATCTATAAAAAAAGGTAGTTTCCGACGGCACTCTTTTGCTGTTAATAATGATGTCTGCAATGGAGATGCCATTTGGTCCCAATGGCAAAGTGACATTAACAAACAGAGAAGACTCATTAGTGGATATAGTCAAGGTGGGTGGACCCAAAGTAGCTATGGAGAGAAAGAAAGATGAATTAATGAAAACTGCAACAGAATACATCTTCCTGTAAGGATACAAAGAAAAGCACGAGTGAGTATGGAGAGTCTTACTGTCTTCTGAAGGGTTAAACCTTTTTATGGTGAAACCATGACGACTTCCATTCACCAGCACCTTAGCATGGTAGTAAACATCATAAAGTGATGGAGTTTCTGCTGTTAGGTCACAGGACAGGTCAGTGATGTTCTGACACTCTTCTTTTATCTGGTATGGCTCTTCATTATTATCACTGTAAAGTGAAAAGAACAATATAATCAGACTGTGAAAGCAGAAATGGCTTAATGCAGGTTTATCAATACCATATGTAAACAAAAACATTTTCTATGGAGTTTAACTTCTCAAATATTACAAGATTACAATGCCTTTAAACAATGCGGGAAAGCCCAGATGGTGATGACATAGCTTTGGAAGCTTCTGATAGGTTAACTGACAACATGTGAGTTAATTGAAGGAACACCTGTGGATGTATTTTAAGGTCACACTCAAACACACTACTTCCTTGTTTGACATTATGAGAAAATCAAAAGAAATCAGTCAAGATATCCGGAAAAGAACTGTGGAGTTCCGTAAATCTGGTTCATCCTTGGTTGCAATTTCGAGATGTTTGAAAGTGCCACGTTTATCTGTTCAAACGATTATCCGCAAGTATAAATAACATGGGAATGTCCAGCCATCATACAGCTCAGGAAGGAGATGGGTTCTATGTCCCAGAGATGAACGTATTTTGGTCCAAAATGTGCAAATCAACCCCAGAACCAAAGCTAAAGACCTTGTGAAGATGATGGCTTAAGCATGTAAGAGTGTGTCATTATCCACAGTCAAACAAGTCCTGTACTGACATGGGCTAAAAGGCCACTCAGCCAGGAAGAAGCCTTTACTCCAAAAGCAACATAAAAAAGCCAGATTACAGTTTGCAAACACACACAGGAACAAAGACCCTAATTTTTGGAGGCATGTCCTATGGTCTGACGAAACTAAAGTGTCGTTACATCTGGAGGAAAAAGGGGGAAGCTTGTAAACCTGAGAATGCATCCCAACTGTGAAGTATAGGGGTGGCAGCATCATGTTGTGGGGCTGTTTTGCTGCAGGAGGAACTGGTGCACTTCATAAAATAGATGGCATCATGAAGAAAGAACATTATGTGGAAGTATCGAAGCAACAGCTCAAGCCATCAGCCAGGAAGCTGAAGCTTAAGCACAAATGGGTCTTTTAAATGGACAATGACCCTAAGCATACTGCCAAAATAGTCACAAAGTGGCTTAAGGACAACAAAGTCAATGTTTTGGAGTGGCCATCACAAAGCCCTGATCTCAATCCCATAGAAAATTTGTGAGCAGAATTGAAAAGGCGTGTGCGAGCAAGGTGGCCTACAAACCTGACTCAGCTATACCAGTTCTGTCAGGAGGAATGGACCAGAATTCCAGCAAACTATTGTGAGAAACTTGTGCAAGGATACTCAAACGCTTGACCCACGTCATACAGTTTAAAGGCAATGCTACCAAATACTAAGGAAATGTATGTAAACTTCTGACTTTGAAGAAATTAATAAAAATCTATCTAAAATATTCTCTCTCTCCTTATTGCAGCATTTAGCAAATAGAAATAATTTTGACAGTCTTAACTGACCTAAAACAAGAGAAGTTTAGTCTGATTTAATTTCAGACAATGAGAAAAAAATGTTTTTGTCTTTTTACACAGTGTATGTAAACTTCTGGTTTCAACTGTACATATCTACTGCATGACCCTACTGTGCATTAATTATTAAACAGTAATAATCACTTAATAGAAAATATAAATGATAATCCAAAACATGTATCATAAGAAATTTTGCATTTTCAATGGTATAGTGATATACCAAGTGGAGCTTATTCTGACTGCACAAAATCTCCCATAATCATTTTAACACATATAGCAGCCTTTTTTGAGGTAGACAAATGACAGCATTTTGTTTTAATATGAAACCATTATCCAGCAGGCAGCTGATTTAAAGCTGGAAATCACTCCAGTAATTCCAGGTGACAGTAGCTCAGAGAAAAGTCAATTGGATATGGGTAGTACTTGACATTTGTCTAAGAAACTGCATCAAGATTAATTGGACAAGATGACATTTCCACTTTGTGGAGGCCATGTGTAGAGACTAAGCAAGAAGAAGAAAAATAATTCTACTTGAAAGCACACTATGACTGCTGCTGTGACGACAGCAGAATCCAGCACATACCAATCACTTGGAGTGAACCTCAGATATTAAATATTCTTTAGTGTTGCTTCAAAGCCACTGGCATCAAAAATTAATCCAAGCAAAGGTATGACAAACTTCCCTCACTGCATACGTATGTTTTAGGAAGCTCATTTTTGTGAGCCACTGAGCCTTTCTCATCACATATCTGTGTAAGGAGAGAAAGGGAGACAGAGGCAGAGAGGGAAAGCCAAAGAGGGACCTCTTTACTTTGCAAGAAAATACAATTTCTAGATCCTGAAGGATAAGGATGGCAATTTTCTATATTTTTGTGTTAACAAATCCATTGAAAAAAGCTAAATCCAAAGTCCAGCTCTCAATACCGGCCCAGTTCTCTAGACTCTGGCTGTTAACCCCAATCTCAAATCTCTGAAAAAGTCACCACAATGTATGTGCCTTTTTCAAAAAGGAAATACAATTCTCAAAATCAGCTTAGCACTGTAAATTTTATCAGGCTTTACTCAAACAGTAATTTAGGATATGTTTTTTTTCCCCATCTGTAGATTTGGCACACAATTGAGACAGTTACTTACGGTAGCAGCCTGTATGTGGAAACAGCTAAAATGGAACAATATTTTATTCACTGCAATGGTGCAATTTATTAAGGTACTGAACCATTAATAGATTGTGGTCAACATTGCATATCTGTGGCACTGAAGATTAAGTTGGCACTTCTAGTCTTTTCATTGAATTTGTTGATTGTAGGAATATGAAATGTTATTCTAATAACAGAAATCAGTTATTTTAGATTCAGTGTGCCATACTTAACATTGCAACATATCACTTCTATAAACTGCTGTAAATCATTTGGTGAACAGGGATATTTTCTTTACATGTCTCCAAGCGTCATTACAGAGTATCTTTACAAAGACACCAAGCAAATGTTTACCCTGCAAACACTTTTTTCCTGCTCTGACCCTATACAGATCTGTACATAGAATGGTGAAGGTGTAAGAGTGCAAAGGAAGTACATATATAACAATCTTTCATCAGTTTCTTGACAAAGACACCAAGGCTTTGATCCAAGCAAATGTTTACCCTGCGAACACTTTTTTTTGCTTTGACTTTATATGGAGTTGTGCATTGAGCCGCAAATGTAGGAGCGCAATGGCAAATTGCTGCTATTAAAATAATCTGTCATCAGTTATCCTGGTCTTACCTCTTGTACTTGACACTATAGAGCATCCTTTGCCCAGGAAAAGCAGGCTCTGCAGGATCCCAGTGGAGTACATTAAAAAAATTCCTGGAGACAAACCGCACGTTGCCATTGCCAGTTGAAAGACAAGCTGTAAGAAGAAGGGAAGAGTCTGTAAATCTTTTCGTGGCAAATGACAATCCTTTGTTTCACTCAGTCTGGTTCATTTCTATCATATCTGTTGAGTCATACATTTAATTTTTGTCATTTTGTAGCTTCTGTTACCAGTTGTCACATCTTGCTTTTAATTTAGTTGCAGGATGAACCACAGTCTGTCTAAAACCATTCAAGCCCCAGGATTCTCAACTAATGCAACTGCTTACATTCTGAAGTTCAGAGAACAGCACAGTGACTCAGTAATAACTTATACAGCACACACGCTGAATCTGGCACCATAGGGAGATTATTGAAGATGGACTTTGTTTCGACTGGTCGCTGAAACTCAGAATGATCTTTGTTCCCTTTCTAGTCATATCTTTGATACATAAAATAATTGCCATCTCCTGGGCTGGGACTCAGGGTAAGAGAAACAAAACACCACCCTTTATGGGCTATATTGTGGCCTACATGAACATGTTCTAAATGCCAGACCAAACAGACAGATTTAGTGGTTTACCAACCCAGAGTGTATTATAGATTTTAATCTTGAAGTCCATGTAGTTTATCAAAGATGTGAAAAAAGTAAGCTTTAAAATTACACATAGAGTAGCCAGTTCAAAATAGCATTTTTTGTTAGCAGTGTTCGCTATTAAACCAGCCAAACTCTAAAGTTGAATGCCAGTTTTCATCTATGGGTCATTTACCACGGCAAAAATCCTCTAGAAGTTCTCCTTCATTGAGCCTTTCCCTCATTTCAAATAACACTGAATGACTTTCCACAATATACATTTTACATCAGTGTTTTTATTTTATCTTGTTAGATAATCCGCTTTGTGTTAGCCTGCCTCTAGTCGCCACCTGTAAATCAAAAAACAGATCAAAATGGGCTTCTCTGTACTCACCATAGCATAGCAGGAGAAGAATCATAACATTTATAGACCACATCTTCATCAGTTACACGACTTGCAAAAAACCCCCCAAAAAATTCCGATAAGTCCTGCTCTGTTTTATTTAGTCTGAATAAAAGAAATGAAACAACATTAAAACAAAGTGAAACAAAGAAAAATAAAACTCTAAATCTGAATCTCCGAAATCCTTTCAAAGCAAAATCTGAATCAGTGTGAAAAAAGCTGTTAAATGTTCAATTGGAATGAGGTTTGAACCATTTTCTGGCCTCTGCTCTTCAAGTATCTCTGATGCGTCCTGCGAAAGGAGTGGCTCTACTCAGGTGTACTGTACTTTGGCATGTTATCTTTGTTCCTGTTTTTCTGCTCATTTGTTCCGCCCACTTTCTGTCTCCAGAATCTCAACTTCCCTTTTCCCTCCCTCTCTCTTCTCCTTTATTCACCTTGAGTCAGTGTGTCTCTCTTTTTCTCTTTCTCTCTCTCTCTGGCTGGCTGTCTGTGAACTTGTCTTACAGGTTTATGTTCAAGTAGTTACTGGATATGATCAAGATTTGAAAGTGGAAATGAAGGAATGTGAAAGAACACATACTAAGTAAATGAGTGTGTATCTGGCTCGTGGACTGCTGTTTTGTGCCTATATTGGTTGAAACGGCCTGATGTTGATGTTGACATAACACAGTTTAGGTAATGAATAATTTGGTGTGTAAGTTATGTCACCTTTTTTGTAATTTCAGTGCTATCTAGAAATGATTCGAAAACACTGTAGAGATGTAACTCCTGAGGAATTATAATTATTTTGGAGTTTACACACATAAGATTAAAGAATAATGTTTAATTGTTAGGAGCTGTTGAGTCATACAGTGTCTCTCAGTAGGGTTGGCAGGTTTGAGTTTAAACAGTACACTAATTTACAAATATGACAGGAACCAATTTTCTCAATCCAACCGTTAAAGGGGAGTTATTATGCTCACTTTCAGTTCTATTTTTATATTCTGTGACTCAAAGCCAGATTAGCTTTGCATGATTCAAAGTTCAAATTAATCCTTATTTACCTGAGCCTTGCTGCATCCCCTCAGTTTCTCCACTATCTGAATCAAGCCATTTTAGCTGTTTAGCCCTTCTGATTGGCTGCTCCTTCCATACAGAACCATATCTACGCTCAGTGACAACCACCCCTAATGGGACCAGCCGAAAAAAAAGGAGAAGGTTTGGAGGAGTCTGAAGTCTAAGCTTTTAGATCTGATATCAGCTGTTCACATGTTGGCCTAATTATTTAAATATTTGGTAACTGTATATCCAAAAAAAAATGCTTAAAAGTTTCTTGAATAGGGACCCCAAAAAGTAATATGGCGTGCTAGCTTAGTAGTGCTGCAAGGTTAGGTGATGTATTATACAATAGCATGGGTTTGCTAATGATTGAAAATTCATTAAATTTGTTTAACATTTAAAAAAATAATATTTAAAAAAGGATAAACCTTGTGATTATGAAAAACACAGATTAGCAGAGTAGCTCCTTATGTTGTTCTCTTCATGCAAAACGACATGAAAGCCAGTAGCTGTCAAAGTTAAAACCATCCATCTATTTTCTTCAGCTTATCCAATTCAAGGTTGTGGGTGGCTGGAGCCTATCCCAGTCTATTGCATGGCTAACACATAGAGACAGACAACTATTCATGTTCACATTGCCAGATATACAATTACCAAATATTTACAACCAATTTAGAACCATCAATTAAACTAGAATGCATGTCTTTGGAGTGTGGGAGGAAACCAGAGTATCTGTAGGGAACCCACCCAGGCACAGGGCAAACATGCAAGCTCCACACAGAAAGATCCCAGTTGGCCAGTGGATTTGAACCCAGAACCCTCGTGTTTTAAGGTGACAGTGCTAATCACGCCACCATATCATCTTAGCACAACAAAAATGAAATAGTTTGAGTGACTAACTGCATGAATGAGTGAATGCTGCCCAGGCTCATTTCCTCAGTTATTATTTTCCAGACTGCAAGCATTTGGACTTGTTCTAACAGGAAATACAGTTTATTATGGGCAAATCTATGCTACTGTATTATCTTTTAATATATAAGAAGAATTCAGCTATTATTAATGTAATATTAAAAGCACCTGTGCTGGGTGTTAGTAGCTCTCATACCTATAGAAAATATCTGTTCTTCCTGATGTGGTCATGCATTAAATAGTACTTGTACTCTATAATTCCACATAAGTCTTCGTAAACATGTTTTTGTGGAAACTCAAATATTTATATATACCTTATCCTTGGCATCCTTGGATTCCAGTAGACATCTTCTCAGTCATTGTTTTATATTTGAAAGTACAGCTACATTTCATGTTTAATTGGTTTTATCCCAGACACTGTAACTCTCATGTGGAAGCAAAGCAATGCCATTAAAATATTTTATGCCACTCTGAGCTTTGGAGTCACAAGTTTCAGCACTAATTGCTTACTAATGTGTCAAAGGGCAGATTAAAATTAAATTTACCAAAACAACAAGCTGACAAAGATTGACTTTAGGAGAATTGGGAGTATTATCCTTGAGTATTGAAAATGCCCAGTTTTCTCTCTTTATGTATTTTGAAAAGCAAAACGTGGATAATTTCTACTCAGCCTGTAACCCACACAGTTTCCCTACTTTAATGTAATTAGAGTTTATGGTGGCAGTTTTTTTGATAAATTATGCATGCTCATGTAATCTGTTCATTTGCTAAATTACAAATTAGACTTTGTTAAATTAGAACTTTGAGAATTACATGAGATTTTTTTCTTTTTTGCACTCAGTTACTGCATTATTACATGTTATCATCTCTTGGGGTATAGTATATACCTATATATGAGAAAGATTTTGGAAACCCAAAATGCGCTTTTATGTCCTTACTGCCTGGGAGGCCTAAACGTGAACAGCACCTGTTCATCCGTACAACTCTGACAAATTTACTGACTATGTTTCTGCATTTAATTCACATTAAAAATTTAACTATTAGATGTAAGTAATCCTGGAAGTTTAGTTACACCTTGTATGTTTCTTAATGCTAAGTTTATCTTTTTATATTGAGAACATTTCAAATTAGAATCATTGTGACATTATTTGCTGTCATTTGCAATGGGAGTGAGAAATTAATAGACTGTTATGTTAGACTTTTAGTTCAGTAATTGAATGCTAAGCGCTAAAGTAAAGTGACAAAAACATTTCAGTGTGACTCAGTATTAAAGTGCAGCTGCAATATAAAAAGCCCTAGATTCCCCTCAGCTGCAAGGTAATTTGAACAAAGTAATTTTACTTAATAACACAAAAGAAATGATCAGTTATATCATAGACTGGCTGACGATTCTTTGCAAAATAAACTGTAAAGCATAGTACACATCGACACAAAACACATTCAATCTCATAACCTCTTCAAAATCCATATGAATTTAGGTCTCTTCCTAATATCAATTTCTGACATAATTTCTGTACACAATCTCTCTGTTTTGGTGTTGTCTGTTTTCAGTAGGTTATGGTCAATGACACCGTATTATAGACAACAACATCCCAGCAGTGATTTGCTTAGATGTTTGATTTTAATTAGATCATTGTTTGACTACTCTCCTATAACCAGTTTCATTACAATATACCACCTGGCTGCAAAACAATAAAGGTGCTATCTCCATTATAAACCTCCAAGAGTAGTTTAGCTTTTGAGACTCTTATTTATATATTTTGATTTGCACTGTGTTGGCAATGAACTGGCCAGGTTTGTATGTCAAAACTACTTTGAAAAGTTTGCAACCAAAAGCACAACAATGAATGAAATAGATTTTTTGCCGCACAGTTTGAAAGAACTTTTCATATAAAAACTTGTTTTCTTGCTGCTCTTCAGGATAGTTCGTTGTGCTTGAACCTTTGTTTTTCTACGTGTGCGGAAACATCCCTCAGAAAAGGAAAGGCTTTGATGTTGTTGGACACAAACTGGAAAAATGTGATGCACTGTAGGCTCTTGCACTCCAAGAACATCATCAATGAATCATCCCGTGCACTGTCACACCAAATCAAATGTATGTCTTGCCTCCTAACTCACCAGCATGTTTGAGTCACAATCTTGCTTGCTCAATAAACACAGTTTTGGAAGGACAGGTTCTGGCTCTAGATCAGGTCTGAGGGTGAGGGGAAGCTGTGTGATCAATATCTGAACTCTGATGCTGCAGAAAGATTTGCAGAATCATAGCTATTCTTTAGAAATTATAAACCAGCTAAGTAAAAACTGATATGTTGCACTGAGAATCAGAAGCATCTTTAATCAGCTAGCAGTGACGTTCATTATGTGAAAAACACCTTGTGAACAAATTTCCTGTGTGCTCACAGAAACACAGGCCTAAGCAGAGTCCAATTTCTTATCATGTATAGATCTGAAATGGAGATATATATGCACTTTTTACTAAATATTTGCTGGACATGTTTATTGTACTGTACCTTGCTGAAATACGTTGATGGTAACAATACTGACAAGTCCCTATATGCATTTTCCTATATTTAACATTTTGAATAACCTTAGGTTAATACTTCTCTGCCAGTCAAAAAATACTAGCTATCAAAAAATATAAAAAATAAAATAAAAAAACACAGACACAAACAAACAACCATTTGGATTTTATTTTTTTGTTTCTTTGCAGGCTGTTAGTATATTGTTTCAATATTCTAAAGTTAAACAACCTGTCGCGTTTTAAATGTGTAGGTAAGTAAATGTTGTATCTCACACAATCTATAAACTTTTCAAAAGCTAACAAAGTAGTTTTGCTGCCTTTTACCTAACTAAACAGCTAGAGAATGACTAACTTAAAATGGCCCAAAATGAAAACCAAACTCTAGTCTTTTGTTCAAAAATGCTATGTTACTACTACCACCATTGCCATCTGTTGTTTCAGTATTGCCACCATGGGTCATTTCACATGGTGAAAACAAAACATACATATGACTGTTTTGCTAGAGCATTTTTTGTTTAAACTGATACAAAATGGCTACAGCAGCCAAATGACCCAGCCTGCTTCTTTGTTTAGCTCTAACTAGTATGGTCATGGCTTGCTAACATTAGCTAACATTACTACAGCATGACTGCTAACTAAAAGTGTGTTACCTTCGGTTGGGTTGCCACAGCAGATAGATAATTTGGCAGAAGTTTTATGTTAGATGCATAAAGGAGTGGTGGGGAACACAGGGAGCATGTGAGGTATCATGACTGGGTTAAAAGTAGCAACAATCAAACACTTGGTCTTTGGAAGCAAGGATGAGTCATGTCTCACCCTTTATGCCCAAATTTCTAAAGAATTGTTAGTTCAAAAGAAGCTTTTCTCAACACAAGACTGTAGAGAAATTAGGTCTTTTAACATCTAATATTTCATAATATTATGAAAACATTTAAGGGACAAGTGATCTTCAAGCCCTCAGGCAACACAGCCTAAGAAACTGTCTTGCTACAGTTAAAAATATAGCCAGCTGGGCTTGGGAGTACTTTATAAAACCATTGCCACTTAACACAGTGTAATGGTATGGGTATGGTCTGTGTTTTCTGTAAGTGTACTTTTTTTGTGTGTGTATTTGGATTTCCTTGTTCCTTTGGGCCTTTTGTATTAAGTTTTCATCAGTTGCTGCTTCTTTGTTTATTTCCTCCGGTTGTGCCCTGCCATGTCTTATTTTGCCATTGCTTGTCTTGTTTATTATTATTCTCCAATTGAGCCTTCCTTTGTTTATGGTTCTGTTTCTTGAGTGCCCATTGTATGTTATTTAGTTCCCCAGATGTCTTCCTTCTGTGTTCCTATCTTTTGTCAAGTTTAGTCCTGTGTCATGTTCACTGTAAGGTTTTCTGTTTCCTGTTTTACTTTGTAATCTGTCTGGTATTGTTCATTACATTCTGTTTTATTTCCTGCCCTTGATTGTTTTCACCTGTGCTCACTTCTCAACTGTTGCCACTTGTCTGGGTAGTGTGTGTCTATTTATTCTCCTGCCTTTCTCTGCTCTGTGTCACATCATTAGTCTTCTCAGTGTGTCTCAGCCACATCTGTAAGTTTGTAGCTCTGTTTAGTTCTTGGTTTCCACGCCATGTGTAGTCTAGTCTTTGTCTGTGTCTGTTTAAGCCAGTCCTAGCTTTAGTTCCTGCTGTGCTTTGTACCTTGGACTTTGTCAGCTTTAAATAAAGCTCGCCCTAAGTTTGAAGCTGGTCTTGAAGTCCTGCGTTTGGGTCCTGTCCTCTCTCCGATACACAATCATGGCACACAGTCTGTCGCTGCATTCAAAAAAGCAACCTGAAACTGCATTATCCAAAGAGGAAGCCACACAGTCCATGCAGACATGCTGCCGAGTTCTTTGGAACTGTATGCTGTGGTTGGATGAGTCCACATGCCATCTCATTGAGTTTTCCATGCCAAAGAGGAAAATACCATCCCGATTGTCATCAGTGAAATGTGCAAAAGCCAGTAGCTGTGTTGGGATATGGGTCCATTAGCGCCCACAGCATGGCTGAGGTACATGTATGTGAAGGCACCACTGGCCCTGATTTAGAATTTAGCACTATATATGCTGACATGAAGGTGACTTCTCATCGTGGGATGCCCATGCTATTTGAAAAGGACAATAGCAGACCACATTCTGCCACAAGAGCATGGCTTCATAGGTATGGAGTGGATGTACTTTACTGGCTTGCTGCCTGTTCAAATCTATATCCTATTGAAAATGTATGGTGCATTATGAAGAGGAGAATTAGACAACGGTGACCACAGACTGTTCAGCAGCTGAAGTGTTACATAAAGATTGGACAAGATTTCCAGTTGCAACACTGCAACAATCAGTATCTTCAGCTCCAAAACAATTAAAAAGTAACGTGATGTAACACAATAGTAAGCATGCCTCCATCCCAGCTTTTGAGTGTGTTTCAACCATTAAATTATAAATTTCTCTATATTTACAAAATACAATTAAGTTGGTCAGTAAAACAATTGAAAATGTTTTCCTTGTACTTTGGTCAGTTAAATTAAGTGTCACATGAAATAACATGTTAGATTTTTGTTTTTACTGCATTTTGGAAAATAGTCCAACTAAAGTAGGGTTTATAGTTCCAACATTAGTATTGGTTATGATAAGTCTGATTACTACCATTATAATATAGTTAATGCAATATTTTTTGGCCACAATAACTGGAGCATGGAAATGGCACGTCACATCGCTTCTCATCTACTTCTTTTATTTGTTCAGGAAGCCTCTTGATATATACTGTTACAAGAGAAACTTGGCAGGAGTTGCAACATAAGATGGGTGGTGCAGTTACACAAATACACATTGTTCATTTCCGATCTCAATCACACACAGTACATTTAAACAGGGCTTGAGAGGCACGAAAGATACAATTTTAAACTTACAGGTAAAAGGTTGAGTTGTCTCACCCTTCTTGCCACTTTCACACTTATGTTTTCTCTCAACTGCCCCTTGTCTCTCAAGTGAAATTGATCAAAGCTCATGAGAAACTTTATGCTCTAGACAGATGAGCTGCACTTCTAAATAACAAAGAAAATATGTGTCATATGTTTAAGGGAAGTCATTACTTAGAGGCAGGTGGAAAACAGACAAGTAGACAAACAGACAGGAAACCAGATGAGCTACATAGATTATAGTCAGGCAGATTGAGAACAATTTAAAAATAACATTCTAAAGATAGAAAGAAAACAACTGGCAGGTAAACATATCACTCCTGAAAAGATAATACAGGGATTTTAAAGCAAGGTGGTAATCATTGGGAACTGAGATATTGATGTGCTTCCATTAAAAATAACCAGACACAACAACCTTATCCACAACAGACTGGATAAAAAAGGCATTCTTTGACTTCTGCTTTAATGATTTTTTAAATACATAAAGCTCCTTCAGCATTTGTGGCTCATTTAGAACATATGAGAGAAGCTGAACAATGTAATTAACCACAACAGGGAGGAGAGGAGGTTGTTATAATGAGACATGGATGTATATGTTCGGTCCAGCGATAGTAGAAAAGAGATTCTTCTAAACAACATGCTCACTAATGGGCAAATAATGGTTTTGTGAGATGTGCCCTTTTCATAAATTAATGAGAAATGATTTTTTTTAAATGTAAAACTCATCTACAGTGTGTCTTGAGGCATTGTGCCTTGGCTTGATCAGTAACATGATTTGTGTGATGCATGCCCGGCCTATCGCCTTGACATTATCCAAACCCATCAATTTACACTAAATCATTATAATTTTAGCAGGATGTGGAGGTGTTTGAGTGCAGTGAGTCAAAAGGGGAAACCACTTGATGGAACAGCATCAATACTCAAATGAGATAACAATGAATTGGTAAAATGTATATGGGCCATGGCTGCTTTACATTGCAAGCACACAAAAAGCATTCTGCTTTTCACAGATCCTTATTCCAACACAGGATTGTTGATGTGTACCTGATTTCTCAATGTGGATATTATGTTGTTTGAATAATGCATTACAACCACAAATCCCTGATCATCAGCTCTTGTGAATAAGGCAGATCAGATATCCCAGCACTACCTCTGCAGTTAAAGAATAATAGGTAGTGGGACGGTATCACAGTGGCACAAACCTTACAGTTTTTATATGGTCTTACAATGTGTGACTCATCAGCTATGAGCAGAAAACCTCACTGGGTGGCATCATCAAGGTGTTTCAGAGTGAAGATTAACAAAACTATGTATTCAATGGTACAGCCCTTCAAAAATGCTAATAAACCAGTCTCACAGCAGAGACCAGAATATAAACATGATGAATACTAAAGGTCTGTGTCATTTGACTTTGCTGTTGTCAAAATGGACAAGTTGAGAGGTGTGGTTGGCCTGTGGTGGACTTTTTGTTTAACCAAAAAGGTAATAATAGAAAGTGGAGGATCACTCTGTCTAGTGAGGCAATGTGAATTAGGCCTTGCTTCTTGTCCATTCATCACAACAGTGCATTTTAGCTGGCTGACATTTTAAAAAGTCTTGTGTTTGATCAGGAGAGCGGAGATTAAAAGCAGGAAAGCTCAATAGGGACACCTCATGGGCAGGTGAGGAATAATGGGTGTGAAACAGCTTAAGGAGTCAGGATTACTGAGAGGAACTGGAGTAGGAGAGACAGTCCTTGCCATTAAAGACACACACACACACACACACACACACACACACACACACACACACACACACACACAGAGAGAGAGAGAGAGAGAGAGAGAGAGAGAGAGAGAGAGAGAGAGAGAGACATGCAGAGGAACTGTCAGTCCTCTGCATCAGTCTTGACAGATATCCTGACTATACCAATAATAAATAACAACTAAAAACTTAACTAAAACTTATTAAAAAATAAAAAAGTGAAGAAAAATACAAAACAAATAACTCTGGTTGGCAGCAGTAATTTTGTGCTATATTCAAAAGACTAACCTATTAGCAGCATTTATTAAAAACTACAAGAACAATGGGCAAAATATTTACAGTAAAATCTATAAAATGTTCTTAACTAAATAACTTAAAGGACTGTGCATTTGTGAAGACGAGGCAGTGTGTTCATGCTGTGTGTGTCTCACTATTTTGCATGCAGAACACTTGTAGGTTCTGAGACAGTGAGCATATGCGAAGTAGAAGCTTTGAGTTTCCTCACTGCATACAGATATGTTTTAAAAAATTACACCTGTGTTATGTGTTTAAGATGAACATAGTCAGTGAAACAACAACCAAAATCAAAGGATATCAGTATGCATGCAGGACCCTGTTTTTGTGTGATGCATATCTGACACCCAATTAGTAATGTCGCAGTCTGACAATGAAGATTAATCAGAACAACAAAACAACATGGACATATCAATATATGTAGTTTGAATAAAGTTATGCATTGGTTCCATTGGTCCCTTGTTTACTGAACCAGGAGAGGAAGAGATGTGTTCTAATGTTTAATGCAGTCCTTGCTGTTGTGCTTTGAGTTAAATTAGCAGAAGCAGCTCAAGTGATTTAAAAAATTGTGTACTGTGAGCAAGCTGCTTATTCTATGGTTGTGGAGGGTGCGCAAAACTAGCCAGTAGCATTATATAAATGTGTTACATGGTACCGCAGATGAATTTTGGAAGAAAAGCCTGGACTACAAATGAGCTGTTTAGAGTAGCTTGGGAGCAGTGTTTACTGTGGGAAGCAATAACTCCCTTTGGCAAGAACTTTTTAAATTTGCAGACTT
This sequence comes from Etroplus canarensis, assembly GCA_015106775.1. Classification (NCBI taxonomy): domain Eukaryota; kingdom Metazoa; phylum Chordata; class Actinopteri; order Cichliformes; family Cichlidae; genus Etroplus; species Etroplus canarensis. The sequence continues at coordinate 5,856 of VUQH01088816.1, read as the reverse complement.
GTTGCACATACACCAATGTAATATAACACTCTAAAAAAGAGCGGTGGTGATTTAATGTGTGGTTTAACATTACACACAGAAATTGATCCGTGTCTCCTTGAAATTAGTCACACTGAAGTTGCAGGTAAAGTCCTAAACTTATGCAATGGAACACATTTCTGAAACTTACGAGATGTGTAGGAGCATATAGTTATAAAATTGACTTGAATCAGATCCTTCAGCTACATCAGAATACTTCTGTTATATTATGCTGCTGGACTGTGTGTGTGTGTGTGTGTGTGTGTTGGGGAGTCAGTGATCTGTAAGTGCTTGCCAATCAAGCTGATATTTAGATTGTTTTCAAATTTGTGTGTTAAATTTGTATAAGCATTATTAAGCTAATATTAAATCTAATTTTCCTCACTATAGTTTTATGTTGGCATGTCTATATCTCAGGTGTGTGGGGGCACGTCTGCATGCGAACACAAATTCATGCTTACAGCTTTGCACCCATTGAGGTGAGTGTACCTGTAGGGCAGCAGTTACATTTTGACTTTTTTGTTTACTTGTGAAGTGGGTTACACCAAAAAACGTTTATGGCCCACGCCATACGATTTGATCAGTCACTAACAATAAAAAAGGATCCACGTTGACTTTTATGTGACTAAAGATACATATCACGAGCACCATAACATCAGCAAACTATTGTTTCATTTTCATACAAAAACTGTATTTATTTGCCTTAGTTTCACTTTATATTTTTCACTTGGTTGCCTGCGCCCCACAGTTTGAGAACCACTACTGTAGGGGAACAGCTACATTGGATAGATCTTAATGAAACTGTGTTTGCAGATACACTAGTTTATCTAATTTATTTAACTTTTTGTTTAACTGTGTCAGAGAGAGAATCCACTGTGTGTGGGGAGGGAATGGTGCAGAGTGAAGAAGAAACAGGTGAGCCATTGTGCAGTGTAGAAACTGATCAGCTTTAGCAGAACTATAGGCTTTGTGACAGCCCTAGGCTTGATGTCATTAGTGGTTGTTGGGTTTTCTTTTTGCTTCCTGCTTCTAGGCTCATCTCACCTCCTAAAGGAAACTTCACCTGCTTGGGAGTTAAATGAGCTGGTTAATAAGTTCAACTAAATTTCCATTTGCTTAAGTTTGACTGTGTTGTGGCTATCCCTATTTTAAGCCATGCAGTTTTAGGTTACCACCTATTGCTCAGTTCTGTTTGATTTATATTTTTTGACGTATGATTAATACATTTCTCCACAGTGAAAACTGCTGTTGTGTAGCTCTTCCTTCTTTGTTATGTCCTGAACAAGATGGGTAGAAAAGTCAAGAGTCATGCAAATGTTGTAACTTAATATGTTTAGGTGTTTAGCTGATATCTGTCCACTTATTAACTGTAATTATGGTGAACTGAATCTTTTATCATTTTAAATCCTT
>VUQH01088815.1:8358-27514 GCA_015106775.1 Etroplus canarensis | reverse complement strand
TTTTGCTGATATTCATTCCAGAAGAGATTTGGAACTCTGCAGTTACTGAGTGAGCAGAATGCTGACAAATTTTATGCACTACACACCTCAGCACTTGGCAACCCCACTCTGTAATGTTTCACTGTCTGCCACTTTGTGGCTGAGTTGTTGTGTTTCCTAAACACTTCCACTTTGCAATAATGCAACTTACAGTTGATTGTAGAATATCTAGGAATGAGGAAATTTCACAAACTGTCCTGTTTCAACTGTGAAATCCTATTTCAATACCACACTTGAATTCAGTGAGCTCTTTTGAATGACCCTGTCTTTCAGAAATGTTCATAAAGACAGACTGATTAGGTGCTTGATTTTATACAAGTGTGGCAACGGGAATTAAAGAAACATTTTAATTCAATGATTAAGAGACACAACTCAAAACTTTTTTCATAGTTGATTTTGTGTGAGAGCATTCCAAGGACAGCAGATGTACTTGGAACAGTGTATCATACAAGGTGAGTACTTCAAAGGGACTGACAGTCAAATTTGAATCAGGTACGGTGCAATCTGAACCTTTTGACTGTATCTTGTACAGACAGACAGACAGACTGACTGAACATATTAAGCATATCAGCAAAATGTTATCTGTGGATGTACACTGTGTTACCCGCCCTGGTTTACTGCAGCAATTTCTAATGATCCCTCTGTAAAAGTACTGCGTGGATACCGTGCAAATAAAAAGCAGCTGTACTCCCCTCAGATGTCTAATCCAAAAGAGCTCCCATACCTCTCTACACGAACAACAAAACAGGACTTTTTTTTTTCCCCAACTGAACACAAGTGGAGTATCTCCACATCAGCACAGACTCCCACTCTGGCAGCATACTCTGGGTAAATGTTAATTCAAACAGCGAGACAGAAATTATGGCTGCTTGGACTTCAGCCTGATAACCAGACCAGACAAAATGCCTTGAAACGCGCTCCAACTGCTATTTCCAGGCTTCAGAATATCAATCCCATATGTATGAAAGAATGGGTGACAGAAGGAGAAAGAGCCGTCTAGGGAGACCGAGAGATAACCTGATAAAGAGACGTGAACATGGTGCCTAAAAATAACAACAAAAAGATTTCAGTTTTACTTGCCAGCAGTCACTTCATCTTTAAATGCAAATCAAGTTTTTGTGCTAGAAAGTTCCACCTCGTAGAGGCACTAATGACTATGATTAAGTCCAATATAGTGAGAGTTAGTTTAGGTTGGCTGCATGCATTGGCAGCTTGGTATTTGAAGAATTTTAATATGGGTTAGAAAGTTAATTTAAGAATGATCATTTTCATGAAAAATAAATGCAAAAACCTTGTGGCTAGAGTCGAATTAAAATTCATTGTAAGCTCTACAAGCTGAATATATAGAATTCTACAGTGTTTTATGTTTCTGATTTGAGCAGGTTTGAGCCGAGGAGGTATAAAGCAGCTTTCCTGGGTTGCGGCTAAGCTATAAACTTTATGGTGGCTATGCTGATTATTTACATGTGGCTTAGGTCGCTCAGGCTGTGCAGTGTGGAATGGCCCTGAAAAAAAAAGCTGGCGACACTTTACTCAACTTCATTTTTCTCTTCTATTTTTCATTGTGAGCTATATTGCTTATGTTCATATATTATATATATATATATATATATATATATATATGAGAGAGAAGTGAATAAGCACTGCCACAGATTTTTTCCCCCTCCATCACACTAGAGCTTCAGAGCAAGACCAATTCCTTTTCTTTCCCAGGCAATATTTTTTTTTTTTTTTTTAACAAATTCCAACTCATCCTGCCATATGAATAAATATTCACTGCTGCTCTAGAACATCTTAGTATCTTTTCCTTTGAGAGGAAATGGTAGAAGAGGTAGGAAAGAAGCAGGAAGAGGTTATTTTCTTGGATAATTTTACACAAGGAAATGCGAGGTGACAACCTGCTAGATGCATGCTGAGTGCTGCGGTTTCTTCACTGCTTCAAGTTCAGGAGTAGTCTGGGGATATTTTGGTGTCCACTGCCAGCAAAGCCTGTCATTTTTATTACAAACGTATCATTAAAATATGTTACATAATGGACAAAAAAAGGGCTTTTCTTGCAGGGATCTGACAAAACAATGAAAAGACACCTTAAAGCGTGACTGGTTGCCACTGGGGAAAAGTGTATGTAAGATGACTAAATATATAAATAAGGATGGCATGTTGTCAGATAGGTGATGTGCATGTGTGCACGCATGTGTTACAGGAGGCAGTTTTGATTTGAGGATGAAGTCCTCCCACAGGTGACGGAAGTCATTTCAGTCTTGTGTCTGTCTTCCTGGAGTGCGTGCAGGTTTAATAGAAGAAAGACAGATTTATTATTGAAGGGACATACAAAATTAAAGCTGCAGTAATCATTTTTTCATGTCAACAATGGTTCAAATGACTATTTAATGTGAAAGGAGTTGTTGAGGTGGCTAAACCAAACAGAATTTTGCATGTCCTCCAGGTACCACAGAGACTATTTAGCTTCATTTAGCATATTGTTTTGGGTTTAATGTCCAAAATCCAATTAGAAAAACAAGAACAGCCCAGCACTGAGCACCACTTAGGCTGCTCTGTGTTAAGAATCTACTGTTGAGTTAACACTAGAACTGCTAATAGTCCAAACTACCCAGCACCACCAGGGGGCCATTTTGACCCCATCCTGAAACAGCAGCAACAATGGCAATACATAGTTCCCACATGAATTGTATGACGCCACAACATGCGAGTGGCCACCATTGCTGTAGACAAGCTGCAGGCAGCTGTGCATTCAGGACACTTGAGGAAACGTCGCCAACAAACTGACTGTACGCCTCCGGTGACTTACCAAAAAAAGATAATGGTACACGTCTTTCCTCCATTCCACTGGTGCCGATCATGCTGTTTTGACCGGCCATTATCGGCAATACAGGGACTCTGCCGGGAATGCAACAGGAATTGCGCGTGATAAACGGCAGTTCAACGTCAGTTCACCGCCAATAAAACGTCTTTCCTCGGCAGGTAATCGGTTGAACACGGCAGTGTGAGCAGCACAACCGGGCATACATCGTGAGTGCATTCTGAACGCTGCGGCAAAGCGCTGGGATCACAACGTGAATGCCAGCCTTTTGACAGGAATATAACGGCAAAAGATCACCAGAAATTCAATTTTCATCCTTTTTGTGCCGTTTTGATCGGGAACGCTAAATCGGCACGGATCACCATAATTGGCACTATTATGGCTCCAGTGGAATGGAGGTCATAGTATTGAATTGGTAACAATGCTGAAGCTTCATGGTTCAGCTTTTCCTTTGCTAACAAGTATGGATCCATACCTATTACGCTGATTTTCTCATCGCATCTCTTTCTATCCTCCATACTTAATAATTCTACATGGTCTTTCTCTTTTTGCCTTTTCATGATTTTGATCACATGTCGAATCTGACATCAAAACAGTTTAAAATTCATGGGGGAGATAAACAGCAGTGTGTGTAAACAAGGACAGCTTGCCAACAAAGATGGCGGCGCTATGGAGGTCACGTGACCAAAAAGCGTGCGTGTGGGAACTATGTATTAGTTCATTTTTTGAAGATTGTTAATTTTTCTCCAAATATTTCTAATTATAAGTAAGACTGGACAAAATAAGCATTTAAGATTTAGTTTTCATGACAGATTGCAAAGGTAAACAGAGCGCTCATTGTCAAACAGCTTGAAGAGGTCGCTGTCGACATTTTAAAATTTACCGCACAGCTGCTACGACAACATGAGAAACGCATTATTGTGCAAGTCAAACAGCGAAGGTTTATCACACCGTGCACCTCTGTGTCCTCTTCACCAGAGCTCATGCTCTCTCATGCGGGGTGCACGGTGCTTCGCCTCACTCTGCAGCCCTTCGTCTCCTCGGCTCTGCCCCACAGGTCTAAAACAGGTTCCATTTGGCTACTCTGCTTCAGATTTTACTCTTAACTTGACTGAATTAGTTCGCCACATCTGTGCTCTGCCCTGTTCAGCAAAACTTCCCTCACTGCTCTGCAAAGCAGCAACCCACCTGGATCTCTACGCATCCAGTCACCCCCTCTACCACGGCTCAACATCCCTTTCCCAACTTGTTCAGCCCTGCAGTAATTATTCATCTTTTTATCCAACTACAGTGCCCTATACTGTATATTCATCTGTCAGTGCCATCCAGCTAGTTTTGGCCCATGGTATAACAGCCTTCATATCAAAATGTGTGTAAACAGTATGTGTTACGAGGCAGCCAGGTATGCAGCAGCTGCTGGAGGCAACATTTTACATTGATTTCTATGGGAGTCAAAATGATCCCTGTTGTGAGTACGTATAATTGGTCAGTTTGTATTAATTTTTTAACCCTACACACCTCAAAAATAAATTAATGAGAAATACAGCTATTTTAGGAGAAATCAGGATTTTTTTTTTTTTTTTTTACAGGATTTTAAAAACACAAGGAGTCAAAATGACCCCTCTCGGTCATTCTAGTGTTAATGTCATGAAGAGGCATTCATCCAACTGTCCATCCACAATTCTCAAGACTTGCTACTCTTCTTACAGTCTTCTTCTTCTTTCGGCTGCTCTTGTTAGGGGTCGCCACAGCAGATCATCTGGTTATGAATCTGCATATTTGATTTGGCAAGTTTTTTACACCGGATGCCCTTCCTGACACAACCCTCACCATTTACCCGGGCTTGGGACCGACACTAGGAGTACACTGGCTTGTGGACCCCTGTGGCTGATTTTGCTACTCTTCTTACATTACTGGTCATATTTTAATGAACCATGCACACAGTGATCACGTAATGGGTCTTCAGCCAAACTGTACTCAAGGTTAAGGTCATATTTGTTGTTCTATGAACACTTTTCCATTTTCACAAGTAAGATGTGGGCTGGGAATTGTAGTAAGAATTGGCCCATGGGCCCTCTCAGTCCAGACCCAATGTCCTAAAATGAAAACAAATAATAAAAGGAAAATCGCACAAATAACCAATAGAAACTGTAGCTTCACTGAACTGTGTAACATGTGTTCTTAAATACATGAATAAATCATACTAAATATTTTCTTGTGACAATAGATAACAGAGCAGGTGTGAGCTTACTCTTCACTGCCGTGTTACTCCTCACTCTGCTCTGCGGCCTCTGTAAGCTGCTCAGCAGGAACACATGAACCAGTTCTTAACCAGCTGGAGGTTCTGGATAGAGTGCTCCTCCACCTCACAGAAGATCTTCAGACCAGCTCAAGGAGTACCATCACCAGCTGCTATCCAAGATGGTGGAGCTGGTCTGTAAATCCCCAGAATGCGTCTCACAACAGCTGCCTGATAATAGGGTCTGGGAAGGACTGGTGCTAAGTGGTCAGCAGTGGCTGAACTTTCAAAATAAGAGCACAAGACAGATGAAAATAGCTTGCTGGTTTGTTACAGTATATACCTGGGAAAACCAACAAAGCAAATTATATGTTTGAGAAATGCTGTAAATATACAAACATGTCTTCATTAACCATAAATGTTAGTATTAATGGTATCAAAGTTTGATTAAGCATGCATATATTCAGAATTTGTAGCTGTTATTGCTTATTTCATTCATTCACAATGCAGGCATGTATTATGATACGAACATATTAAGCATTTAAGTTGATTGTACAGGAGATTGGCACAGAAAAGTCAGTGGTTTCAGACAAAGTTCTGGGTTTCAGGAAAAAGGAAAGATCAAAGCCATTATTATGTCAGCTCTTTGTATGTCATCTTTCTATTTGGTTTTTAAATATGCCTCACTTTGCTTACTGTATTCATGTAGCTCTGGCCCTCTTGTAAAAATTTTTGCCCACTCCTGTCTCAGCGTACTGTCAAATTTTAGTGAAACTTACTCAGAATGGTCACCTAATGGGCCTTCACCCAAACTGTGCTCATGGGCACGGTCAGATTCGTCATTTTACAGGCACTTTTCCATTTTCACAAGAATCACTACTTCTAACAGTACTGGTCTGAGTTGCAAAGTTCATAAAATTAATGTCTGGGTGTTCCTCTCTGTCATCGATACGTGATTTTTTTTTTTTTGTGGCAAAATCTTGTCTTAAGCTATGTTAGAGACAGTCATTGACTTCTCATTCAATTTTCAGTCTCATTATTTTTTACAATACAGTCAACCAATGAGAAGAAAACTCATCACTTTCTTTCTGTACTTCACACATTTATGATAACCAGTGATTTATGATGGATTGTGAGCTGGATGAGCTACTAAGTCATTGATGTTCTGGTTTTTCTATTCACACACCTCCTAAACTCACTGTGAATCTACTCAGAGTTGATTTAACTAACTCAGATAAGCTTTTCCAGAACTGAAAACTGAGATCTGACTATCTTAGAGTAATCAACTCAGAGTTCAAAATTAGAAACAGAGTTTGTTGAACTTGCTTTCTAGGATAGGGCCTGAATTGTCATTTAGCTAAATCTACCCATTAGTAAAAAACAGCCTTCCACGAACTGCCTAGCACTTAATTGGCAAGACAGAGTTTGTACCTAGTTAATGTCTATGAAGTGATATGCATAATCTATAGGCAATGAAGATGACTTATGGTAGTAGGTGCATTCTGTTGAAGTTTTGACTATTAATGTTTAAGCAGACTTTAGTTGCCTGTAGGTAAACAGTTCGTGTTCAAAGCAAAGAGGGACTGCATTTGTCGAATTGCAATTTTTGAACCATCATGTATCATTCCAAGACATTTTTGCGTTTATTGGCTTTTTTAAATTTATGTGCATTTTTTCAGCAATGATGAGCACATGGAACAAGAAGTACGAGTTCAGATGTCCACTTGACTGTATTGGGAGCCCCGAAATATTGGCTGTTGTAGCCAGAGGCTAGTCATCAGATGATATTTGGGCTCCCAGACTGGCATCTAGCAGAGATGGCTAACAGTAAAGCTAGATATTTCCCACCAGAACAAACAAAACCAAAAACAGTAATAGACTGAATAATGTAAAGAAAACTTTCACTCTGGATACACTAAATGGTAATACTATTGCATATCCAGAGTGACTGTTTTAGTTGTCCCAACTGCATCTTTGATTTTTGTCATTTCCTGATATTAACAAAAGATGCTTACACAGTATCTTAAGGATAAGTTAGGATGTTAAAAATAAATAAATAAAAACACACATATGAACTGCTTTACTGGCAAATTAAAACCAGCCTTGAGATAAAAGGCATGGGAAGGAATGGTGAACACATGGAGCATCAGTAAGAGCCAAATCAGGAAATTATTATAAAGATAATTGTTGTTATGACCCTGGAAAAGATTAGGGAGTAGAGAAATGTAATGCATGAAGGGATGCTCATTAGATGTTTCATTAAATGTTTAATGTTGTCATGAAAATCATCCAAACTGATGTTTGTGTTACATGAAAGACATACCAAATGCACAACTCAGTGTCCACTGATAATAGATAAGATCACCATGCTCAATTTGAAATCACACCAGCAGATTCTGATTATTTATTTATTTATTTATTTATTTTTAATCTCTAATAAGGTTTCAAACATAGCTTGGTATAATAAGTAAGCTGCGTCTGTATTTCAGTGACTGCAATACTCTAAGGTATTTTCAGGTTGCTGGGTGGTGTGTTCTGAGTTACTGCTCAAGTGTGACACATTTAACGCTGATGACACACATCAGCATCAATGAGTGGAAAAGGGAAAATTAAACGGCAATGATGATCTTGATGATTTCCGTAACTTATTTCAGTTTTTGCATTAAACAATGGTATGACAAACTCAGTTCTTACTGTGCTTGTCAGCAAAACACACGTTTGTGGAACCTGGCAGCCATCCATCTATCTGCTCAGCTTTTGGCTGCCCATCCAGGTCCAGGCTGTGGGGGCAGGAGACTTCACAGAGCAGCTCTAGCCACATCCTCCTGCTTCTCCTGGGGGATTCCGAGGTGTCCGTAGGCCAGCTGGGATAAATAATTCTTCCAGCAGGTTTCAGGTCTGCTACAGGGCATTCTGCCTAGTCAGACCTGCTCGAAACACCTCCACAGGGAGGATTCCTGCTGCAGTCACCTTTACTGTTCTCCACTCAACATGAAGGAGAAGCTGTTCTACACCGAATTTCACCCACAAGATAAATTCAGCAAAGTAAAATGTACACAGATTATCAGGGCAGCACAGCTTGTTTTAAGAAGTAGCTGCACAAAATGTACTGGTGATTTACAACAATCTGTTCACAAATTGGTCTACAGCCAAAATACGTATGAAATAAATACACTCAAACTTTTGGAATTTTTGGTCACTCAAATTAAAAATTGCTTTCATGACACACTTGCTAGGTCAGCTCTAAGACCAAAAGTTCTTAACTGAAACCAGACATGGCTGAAATAGATTTTGATGCCTGACGGTCTTGATGTCCCCCTCACTTTCCTTCTGCTGTTATACCAGAGCATCATTCAGTCCATTTTTACCATACTGTTTCAACTGCTTTTCATCATATTATCTATTTGTAATTGCAGCAAACTCACTTGGCTCACCCAAACTGATGACAAAATAATTGTTCTTCCCACAGCCAACTACACCGATTTGAATAGCAAAGCTATATTATGCATTGCATTCACAATAGCACAGGATGGTACCCACCCACTTAACCACCATCTGATTTTGCTGCCCTCTGGGCGCAGATATACAGAATTAGGATGCAGGAAATCTTAGTTCAGAAGGAGCCTGATCCCAGCAGCTTTAGATAATAAGACTCGTGCTAATGTTCCTGCATGATGTTATATAGCACATATGTTGCTACTTTGTGTTGTCATTTTCTTAAAGCTGTTCCATTTCTGTGCATGCAGTGCCGTGGGGAAAGAATTTCCCAGGGGATAATAAAGTCTAAGGTTTGGTAAAGTAGCCCAGCAGTTCTTTAAAATAAATTTCACACAGTGTAGTTATGGTCATGTACAAAAGAAAGTACACCCACTCGTATAGATCTATGGTTTCACATATCATGACATGGTAGAAATGATCAGGTCCTTCCCTGGTTCTAAAATTATTTAAAGCTCAGTTGTAGAATGCACAGCAAACTCCAACGTGTCATCATTTAACAAAAATGAAACCAAAATGGAAAAGCAGTGTGTGGAAAAAATAAGTACACTCCATGATTTTATAGCTTCTAGAACCACCTTTTTTAGCAATAACCTGGGATAACTGTTTTCTTTGTGACTTTACCTGTCCCTCACATCAGTGTGAAGAACTATTGTTTACAGTGTTGCTTCAGTTCATTGTGGTTTACAGGCATTTATAATGGCCCAGTCAACGTCCAGACCTCAACTAAATGGAAATGCTGTGGTGGTGGGACCTTAAGAAAAACATGCACAAACAGCACCTTGATTCTTTTCTTTTTCAGCCATTCTGTTGCCACCACTGTGCTTGGAATCATTGTCCTGTTGCACGATCCAGTTTTGGCTAAGGTTTAGCTGTTGGACAGAAGGCCTCACATTTGGTATACAGAGGAGTTCTTGGTCGACTTGATGACTGCAAGGTGCCTGGGCCCTGTTGCTGCAAAACAAGCTCAAATCATCACCTCTCCAGCACCAGGCTTGGCAGCTGATATGAGGTGTTTGTGCTGATATGCTGTGGAGCTGTGCTTTATGACCAAACATCTCCAGTTTGTTCTTGTCCTGTCCAAAAGACCTTGTTCTAGAATTCTTGTGGTTTGTTCAGATGCAACTTTGCAAATTTACACCATGCAGCCTGTTCTTTTTAGAAAGAAGAGGCTTTTCCCTGGCAGTCTTTTTAAATTGTACATAACATCAACTTTAACATGTAACATGTTAACTGAGGCCTATAGAGTCTGAGATATAGCTCTTGGGTTTTTTGCAATTTCTCTAGACAGCATACAGTCTGAACTTGGGGTGAATATGCTGGGATGTCCATTCTTGGTATGATTGACAGCCATCTTGAACGTTTTCCACTTGTGGATAATCTTTTTCACTGTAGAATGATGGACTTCAAATTGTTTTGAAAAGGCATCATAGCCCTTCCCAGACTGATGGGCAGCAGCAGTTATCTTTCTGTGATCATTGTGGATATCTTTCCACTTTGGCACACACCTGAATGGTCCAGACCAGCAAACTGCAAGCACTTCGGCTTTTACAGAGGTGATCACACTGGCTGATCAATTAATCAAGTGCATTTGATTAGCAACACCTGGCTGCTACTTAATACATATCAAAGCAGTAAGCATATACTTAATTTTTCACACACTGCTTCTGTATTTTGGCTCAGTTTTTGTTAAATAAATGACAGTGTAATACATCATGTGCTGTTATTCATTTGAGGGTGCTAAGGACAAAATGATTTATGTCATGATATGTAAAATTGAATTGAAAGAGGGTGTACCTGCTTTTCCACATGACTGTCCTGATCTCTTCAATAAAATCATAGGAAATAAGCATTGTTTAAAACAATCTAAAAATCTCTGTGTGTGTTATGTTTCATTTGTGTTGCAGTTTTAGTAAAATAATGTCAAATTTTGAAAATGTATGTATGGTATGAAAAAAAAAGACTTTTCTTTAATTGTCAAAGTTGCAGCTTGTTATAAGTCAGACACCACCTACACGTGCTTCTCGTCTACATGTTATGTTGTGATATTGCAAAACTTACATATATCCATCCTGTTTTTTTTCACCCAGCATCAAATCAGCTGACTCACGCGCTTCTTAAAACAGTGGGGTGCTGTAGTTTATAGCCAACATTGCACAAACAGGTGTAAATAGTGCATCTGCCAGGGACTATTATTGCTGGATTATAACACGAGTGATTTACTGCACCAATCTACTGAATGCGAGATTAGCTCAAAATAAACTGCGCTCCCCATGTTCTTAGTAATAAAGGAACATGTCACCTGGTATAATGGTGTGGCTCACTGGTGTATGCTTAATACATTCCAGACATCAATGCAGCTCCATGGCTCAGAGGAATAAGCTTTAGTTTGGTTACACAGGCTCAAATCTTTGTTTGATCTTGCAGTTTACTGCAAACTGGTGACAGTAACACAAGCAGAGTTGCAACACGCTCATCCTTCAAGTCAGCAAAACCTGTCTTACTAAGAAGTCAGTGCACCTCACCTTTTCAAGTAATGATGGATGCTTGGCACTAAGAAGCAACATGTGATATGTTGTTTATACAGCGCAGTTCTCTTAACAGCAAGCCACTTTGGTGTTGTCAGGAAACTTTAGGTGTGAATTACCACCCTCAAGACTGTAACTGGATTTTCCATCATTTTTACCCTACATTTTATTTGTAGACCTCAGATTGGAATTTTTTTTGTGTTTTAAATGTAAAAGGAAATCCACCTCTTTAATTAGATGAGATGAAACTTTAATTATCCCCATGGGGAAACTGGGATACTGCTGCAGCAGGGAATAGACGCAGATAATAATAGAGCCAGCATGATTTATTTAGGTTAATGCCACTAATTGATCCCAGAAAAGAACATATTGTGAATTAGTTCACAAATACCATGATGTAAATAATGACAGTGTTTCTACTGCATGTAATGTAATGCCAGCTATTTCTAGTCTGTTTTTTTTTTTAAGACATGCAAGGATAGCCACTGAACATACAGTAGGATGTTCAGCTTGCTAACGCTTATTCCAGTCCTGGTTAGAGGTGTATTATCATAAATGAACCGTACTGTCAAATGAACTGACCCATTCTCAACACATGGTAATGGCACCATACCCCAATAAAGTCCCCTTGAAGCATGCATGCATGTTGAAAATGATACATCCATTTAATTTATCAAGGTGAGCAAGTTTCTCTCCAGTGACAAGTGATCCAAGCCTTAAGGCCCCGCATGGTGACTGAAGAGAGTCCCAGATAATGTTGTGAATAATTTATGAAACATTGTCAGTGCTTCTTCATAATGACTTCAAATGGAGATCAGCCAAGCGTTAAATGACAGGGATTAATCTACTTTAGAAATAATAGTCCTGATGGAATATTGAATCCTGTGGGACACGGCCCAGCTTGAGAGCCAACTGTGACACATTGCTTCTGCCTTCAGTGCGCAGTGACCCCAAAACACACTATTAAAAGTTCACAGTGTTCCAGAAGTTCATTGCTTTTGTTCAGGCTGTGCAATATTTCTCAAGTGGGACTTCGCGGCATGACCCCAAAATTGCCTGGAGATGTCTTCCAAAAGGGACGACGGGTAAAACCAAGGTAAACAAGTCAATTCATCTTTTCAAGAAAATAAGGGCGTCAAGTGAAGTTCCTCTAAATGTTGAGGAAGTTTACTTTATGGCAATGGCATAGAGGCACGGACAAATTATGTTAGGGCAGAAACCATGCTGTTCTCTGCAAATGACCACTGAACTGGCTAGTTCTAATTTTACCTTAATAAACCACTAGAGTCCTGGGAAACCGTGAGCCCTAGCACTGATGTGGACAGTGTGTTCCAAGAGCCTTAACCCGTGGAATAAAAGCCTAGGGTTTTTTCACTCTAACTTGAGCACAGACTTCTTAGCTTGGCTGTTAGTACAATTGCACAACAATCTTCTTTGTTTTTCAATAATTGTACTAAATGCTCCAAAAGATACGATGACAACTAACATAGTCAAAGTCTGTATCTCTTTCAACTTGTCAAAATGGCCCACAGCCGTAATAATATGCAAGTAAATTACAGAACATTTAAATTCTGCAGAGTTGCCATGAAGGGGATCATCATCTTTTAGTACCAGGCCATAAACATGTGAATTTCTGCTCTAAATTTGGACATAAATGGGGAAAATCTGTGGGGATTGATTTGCTTGTAGAGATAGCCTCAGGAGACCACTAAAAAACCTGCAGTTTTTGGCGTCATCAGGCAAGATGTTGGGGTACAGAGCATTGATTGGAAAGGGCAGTCATTCCTAACTTATAGACAAGAGTGGCAGATGAGAGTCAATTTGGAGTTCTCTGCTGAGATCACGACAACTTCCCTAGATGTTGTCCTGTGGTTATCCTCTGCCAGGAAAGTGATAATACCTGAGTTTACTGTCCCATAGGAGGAGAGGGAGAAGTAAAAGCACAGTGAGACATTTGCATCTTGGACAGAAACAGGGTGGAAGACATTCACCTACCTTGTGGAAGTCAGGAGTTGTTGAGCTGATTTTCCATTGAAGCCTCTGCAGCTAAGGACTCTTGGTACTACTGGATCTAGGCAGAGAAAGGCTATAAAGCAACTGGATGCAGAACAAGGAAGTTTCTGGCTGTGGCTGTGGAGGAAGGATACAAAGGGGAACAGGCAATGATCTTAGGACCTGCTGCAGGGAGCTGCCTCACCACCTGGATAAGTTCTGAAATCAAAGGGGGAAAAACATCTGCGAAGGGTGGCTCCCAGCTGGCAACCCTGCAGCAGGCCGGGTGACACCAGTGGAGGTGCAATAAGCCACAATGCCCAGCAATATATACCTTTGCCTCTGTCTAACTAAGCCAACCACACAATAATAACGAATCAGAAACAGAATCCTTTATTAATCCCAGGAGAAAATTGCAGATAAAATGCAAATAAACTTGACTGGTAACCACAATGGGTGTATTTACTCTGCTGAAAAAGACACCTCTCTGTGACTTCCTTATGTGACTTCCTAATGTATATAATTTTCATATTTGGATTTGGTCATTAAAGTGGTCCTTTAACAATTTTTACATGCAACAGAATTAAGTATTAAGAATGGAAATACATTAATTAAGACATGTGTATTATAAGGTTTCCGTCGTACAGAATAAAAAAAAAAACATTTTAAGGAGATAGCAAAATATTTTTCCATGGCTTGGACCAGCAAAACTGTGCACAAATAAAACACACTACAGCCAGCATGCATTTGGTTTGGACCATCTTCAGTCTTCATATGCTACTCTAAATTATTTATTATCTCTAGCTTATAAATATTACAAGTGAGGCACAGTGAAAATCAGATATAATCATGAATACATAAATAAATCTGTGCTCCAGGTACCTGCAAGTTTGCTTTAAATTCTCTATTTAACTGTCATATTTATCTGCAATGTCATAATAAAACTATTCTAATATCCATACTTATTTTTTCCCATCTGCAGGCAAATGCAAATACGATGGCTTATGCTGGGGTTGATCCAACGGAATAATTGAATTGCACAAGCCTCACGTGGTTGAAATTTTATGGTGAGCCTGGAGAAGAATTTCATCAAGAGCTACAGCTCATTCATCCAAAATCTTGCTCAGTGATGCAAATACTCTATCATTTAAACTCATTTATCCTAGCTTTAGGGTTTGCAATGGAGACAAATGTGATAGTGCTCACACACACACACACACACACACACACACACACACACACACACACACACACACACACACACACACAGTGAATGGAGAAGCAGCAGTGTGGCCTATTCTCCCATCACCTGCAGCTAGATTTAGACTGAAGCCTGCGTGGCTCTGCTTTGCCTCTGCTTTGCCTCTCTGACCTTTCCATGATTGACTTGTTCTTCTAAAGAAAAGCTCCCCTGACCTCAAAAAGCTTGAGGAAACAGGGGATGAAGACAGACATGACAGACCAAAAGAGCAACTCCTCAACCCCCAACCTGAAAATACACTGATTGTTTGCGTTACTACTTTACAACAACTTGGGGGCTTTAGGGTGCCATGGCAGTCACATCAAACATCCTTAAGACTGAGATGAGTTTTAAAAAAATTATCTTGATTGTTGGCTGCTTTAAAAAGGAATTATATTGAACTCTATGAACTAAATTGTTCACTTACAGATATACTTGGGGAAACATCAGGAGGTAATGTGCTGCAAAAAATGTTATTATAAATATGTGTGGTTTCAGAGTTTGCTTGACCTATTTCAGATTCAGATGTCCAGTCAGCAGTAATTAGCTGTACTTGTTAGACACCTAAAAGGTTGTGTTGTTTTCATCTGGGGGTTAAATGCCACTCCTCCCCCGTGGAGCTAGTTGCTTGCCACTGCTGTAGAACCTGTGGTCGGGACAACACCTTGGAGCCAAACAATTACATCAAGGTCATGGAGAGGAGGAATGTTCTGCCGATTAGTGCTGGAGTCCAGCAACAACCTGCAGAGCCCACTTCTGCAGGGATGACAACAGACCTAAACTCAAGGGCGACTAATGAATTCAAATTAAAAATGAATTTATTGAATTCACTTGTAAATTCAAACTTCAGTTGTGTGCGTGAGACATAACACAAACCACAGTCTAGTCGCTGACCCCATTAATTAAACTACATTAATAATAAAAGATGCATTAATAATTAAAAGCCTCACAGTCCATCATAAATGCAGCATATTTCAAGACAATTCTGTGGTATTGAACAGAAAGATACAGCCACTATAGCACTTTTAAGTTCCAGACGTGTTATTAAGGAATCATATTCTGTATTTCAGAGTGGAGGGAATCTAAGCAGAAGAATTATTTTTCTATTTAGGTTTTTAGTTTTATTTTTAGCACACTAAACTGAAAAAAAACCCCTCAAATTCAAGACGACTGCAGAATCTTTGGGCTGTGGAAACACAACCTGCAGTAGTAGTAGCAGACACCACCAGGTGTTGTCCGTCTAACAAAATACACTAAATTCAGTTAAAGTTGGAGCAGATCACTGCTTCTCCTAAGAAGCATTGCATACTTGCTGTCTAAATACAGACGCCTATTATTCTGGAGATTACTGAATAAAATTTATGATTCTTTTATTTTTTTTTTTCATCTGTGAGTTTTTTAATAGCAGTTTTTAACTCAGAAGCAGTTATCCTCAGCTTTATAAATCGTTGCCAGTATAATATATAATCAATAATACAGAAGAAAGACTATCAGAAATGAGAAGTGTTGCTGTTTCATAGTGGGAGTTTGGGGAGTTGCTGTGGGTGTTTTTTTTTCTACGAGTCACTTGTTGACACAAAACTCGTGTCGCTTCTGAAGTGTTTATGCAAACAAATTTCTTTTAAGTCAAGAAGGTATTTCACAAACGCCCACGTGGGCTCCCAGTTACGCGAAATTAAAAAAAAGATCCCTACATTGAGAGATAAGTTCAGATGTAACCTGCAGTTGTGATTATGACACCAAAACAACTTCAAGATACATTTATATTTTCACAGACAAGTAATATTCTTGAGCCATAGCTGCGCTTTGTATTTCGCTTTTATTTGCGGAGTTTCCCTTCAGAAAGTCTATAAACATAAGCACCCGTGCGTAATTACGCACTGCTATTTATATTGTTAGAAACCATTAACGCGCCTGACACCAGGCAAATAACATTAAGTTCGGCGTTGCATTTAAAGTATTGACGCTCATTGATATGGAGATTGGGTGAGATGGGTGTAGTAGGAGGGGTGTGACCATATCGAAACTTTTCTTCAATGGGCTACCTGTGGTGCTGCGCATAAATACTTCCCCTCCTGAGACTAAGTTCAGTTCTGAGGGAGAGAGACAGAGAATAAATTAGGTTTGGGGTAAAAACAGGTTAGAGTGGATTATGAATGCATTTGGACACCAACCATCTAACCAACAGACCAGCCCTATTCAGCACCACAGCGCCCAGGAGCTCCTAGATATGGCCGTGTACTGCGACAATTACGGTGTTTACCAGCAAAATCTCCACCATCACACTCAGAGGCCACCGGCTCACCCGTCCAGCTATGGCCTCGGAGAATACACGTCTCCGTCCGCAAACCCCTACCTATGGCTAAACGGACCGACGATCAACTCGTCTCCTTATCTTCAAGGAAACAACAGCACATCTTATATTCAGTCTGGATATGGGTCAAACCAGAGGCAGTTCTTGCCGCCTCCCACCGGGTTTGGTGGAGCAGACCTGGGATGGCTGTCCATATCCAGCCAGCAGGAGCTCTTCAAAATGGTCAGACCGCCTTACTCCTACTCAGCACTGATAGCCATGGCCATACAGAACGCCCAAGACAAAAAGCTGACTCTTAGTCAGATATATCAATATGTTGCTGACAACTTTCCTTTCTATAAAAAGAGTAAAGCTGGATGGCAGAATTCAATTCGCCACAACTTGTCACTGAACGACTGTTTCAAAAAAGTGGCACGGGATGAGGATGACCCAGGTGAGTCTCTGGATTTTATTTTTCAAAAATTAAGTACTCTTATCTGGATATTATGCTTTTTAGAACTGGTTAGGTAGAGAATTTGTGCTGCTTTTTCTTGATATAACTCTTAAACTCTTAAAAAAATTGTGTAAAAGTCATTAGATTTTATTGTGAAAACCCAAATTAATGCTTCAGTTGTGAACAGAAAAAGAAACATGTCACTGAAAGTAGACCGATGTAAGCCTCAGTCATCCTCTGTTTTATTTCTTATCAAGGTAAAGGAAACTACTGGACGTTGGACCCTAACTGCGAGAAGATGTTTGACAACGGGAACTTCAGGCGTAAGAGAAAGAGAAGAGCGGATATAAACGGAGCTGACGGCGCGGCTCTCCCGGTCAAATCAGAAGACGGCGCGCACAAGCTTTCCGATACCGCCAGCCTCCTGAGCTCCTCTCCGCCCAGCCTGCACGGATCCCCGGCCTCCACTGAGCCCAAGTCGTCCCCGTCTCCCTCGGCGGAACACAGCCCCTGCTTCGGCAACTTCGCATCCGGCGTGAGCGCGCTGCTGGCGGGCAGCGGGGCAAGCGACGGCTCCCGGGGCGTGGAGCGAGGAGACTACGGCTCTGGACATGTCGGGGGACTGTCTCAGCCCAGAGAGGGCATGTCTGGACTGGGCTCCTACTCACCGACTGTAATCTCTCCCCTGAACTCTGACAGCAACAAAATGAACTATTACGCATCAGTACAGAGCCTCTCCAACCATTTCAGTGTGAATAACCTTATATACAACAGGGAAGGAACAGAAGTGTAGAGTCTAGGTTTTTGCATCAACAAAGCGATTTCACAGTTCTTATGTAACCTATTGTCAGTACTTATTTTCTGGTTTGGTTGGTCTCCTTGTAGGACTACTACTGGAAGTAAACTGGTGGTTATCAAATCAAGTCTTCCAAACTGGGATGTCAGTGTATTTAAAAGGAAACTGCCTCTGCTCCATTACTGCAGCACCTCTGTGCATTTGTATAAAATTACTGCTCAGATCACACATCTTCCCACTGGGATCTGATGATGGTACAGTTTTAAAAATAAATGTTGTAGCTGCTTAATTGGAAACTTCTATGTACAGAAATTATTTTCATAAGAAGAAACATTACTTGTATGCTATCCTGAATTGCGTTTTATGTTTTATTTAAACTCACATCATTGATGTTTGAATAAAAGTCATTTATTGTAACTCCATATTGAAGACTTGTGTGTCACTTTTCTGCTTTCCTTCTTAAGTGTTGGATGTACTGTTCAGAAATGAGGAAGTTGTTTGTATGATATGCTCTATACTGATATTTACATTGAATGCCCATTAATGAATCAGACATTTATCCCCTATGTGGATATGGGCTGTAAAGCATTTTTCAGACTGCTTCTTGATTTTCCTAAACTAAATTAATTTATTTGTCTTTAAATGCCCTCCTTAGAGACAGCATGTAGTCTTGCAGGGTCATTCAGTGATGATTCAACAGATTCATGAACATCAACCCAAGAGGTTATTATTTTTTTTATTGAATAATTTTGTATTGAGAACACCCGTCTTCTTTTTGTGGGTAATGAAGTTCACACTAATTTGGAGACCCTGCTTTGCTGTTTCACACAGTCTCAGACACAAAAGGCCTCACAAAATTTCAGATTAGGCTCTCAAACCCTTTGGTGTTCCAAGAAAGTATAGACTTGTACAGATGCTTGACAGCCTGTCAGGAAATCTAAAGTCAAGTAGCTGTAAGCAGTAAAGTGTGTAAGACAGAGACATTTTCCGCTTGTCACTTCCAATACCCCCATTAACAAGTAATCAGACCTTTAGCTTATTTCCATGAGGTTCAGAAGTTCAGCTTTTTGTCTGGGCTGGATTCGACTCAGACTGTGAGTCTGCTTGAGTTGAACATTTTTTTCTTTTTTTTTTTTTTTGCTGAATATTCCACCTGTCTCCATCTATTCCCAAAGTCTTGTCACGCAAAATGCTGCCCATCTCGCGTGTGTCTGTGTGAGGGCTTTTTGTTTGTATTGGAGAGCACTGTGGAAGAGCAT
>VUQH01088814.1:0-17000 GCA_015106775.1 Etroplus canarensis | reverse complement strand
CCGCTGAGCCGACGTGATGCGAAAAAGGCTTTTATTCAATCCCAAATAATAAAGGCAAAGTCCATAACATAAATCCAAAGCGTGAAGCATGAAAACTAGAGACATGAACGGGTGGCACAAGAGGAACAACGACAAATGACGCGACAACGGACAACACAGATGACGATGCTTAAATACACAAAACAACCAATGGACACACGACAGGTGGACGGGGTAGGGGAAACCAGACTGGGGACAACCAATGAAAGAAATGACAAGGAGGACAGGGGCGTAACTAAACACACTGAGACAGGGGGGAACAAAACAGGGGCTGGACGGATTACCAAAATGGGACGAGACAAGACGCAGACAGAGATGGAGACCACTAACAGAGGAAACAGGTGGGGCATGGGGCAAAAATGGAACAAACAGAACTCAAAACATACACAAAAACCAAACTAAAGGCAGACCATGACACCTGGGACAACTGAAATTGTACAAATTACATGAGCAAAAATAATCTAACAAAGCCCGTCCTTATTGCTGTTGAAGCTTGAGTTGAAACCACCAGGAGGACGAATGCTATTATCAAGCTGCTGTAAAGGATTGTCAGTTGCTGCTCTCCAACTGTGGAATTTCAACTGTTTGAAATGTGGCTATTCTGCATCAAGATGCTAAACTGTGTTTACTCTTGAACCATCATGGATGGACAGTGGATGAGAGGTTAGCATTGTTGCCTCACAGAAAGAGGGTCCTGGTTTTGAACCCAGGCGTGGAGTTTGTATGTTCTCCCCATGCTTTCTCTGGCCATCAAAAAACATGCTAGCCCATGCTAGCTACATAGGCCTTCTTGGGGCTAAATGTTAAATGAATGCTGGAATGACTATGCATCAGAGTGGACTTAAAATGATGTTATAGTCAGGCTTCAGATGGAGACAGAGTGTAGTAAGTTGTTGATTGTTATATCCGATTAGCACTAACATAAAGTTTATAAAAATGCTACTATGGAGACAGCATTGGCTGAAAAATTCTGTCTGTTAATGGGTGAATTTGCTTTGAGTGGTCAGTAATACTAGAAAAGCACTACATATAACTAGAACGCCAGGCTCATGATCCATCATAATTCATAGGTTACTATCATTTGTGAAATACAGAAAAAATTAAGAAGTCTTCTTGTCACTGGTTGGCTGTATTTCACAAACTAATGATATTTCCTGATTTTTTTTTCCACATCAGGCTGTAAATTTCACCGGTATTATGTGTTTAAAAAAGCAACCCTTGTCAGATTCTGGACTAGTTGGAAGACAGTTTGTGATGCTGATGGTATCTTGGTATCTCATGGGCTCCCACATCTCTATAAACATAAGCCTCATTAATCTATAAATCTGGCTTTTTATCAAAGTTAGGCTGCTGCCGGCCAGATGCTACTCTGGGTATTCACAGGGATCAATCTATTTGTGTACATCTTCACCTCATTACTTGGGTGTGTGAAGAGCAAATCTCCAGTTTTCACAAATGATTTGTAACCTGTGCTGCGGCAATCCCTTAACGAAGAGCCTTCCATCTGGTTAAGGGCCAGATCTGAAACCTCAACAGGCTGCATCTTTTTGCTCTAGTTCATCACTGAAACGGCACATTGAGTTGCCCACAGCAGAACTCATTTAACAAGGAAGGTCACGAGTGATAGAAGGATAAAAAAGATCAATTTGTTAAAGGAACATCCACCAGTTGGATAATTGAGACTTCAGCTACCGATGACCATCACCCCACTGCATTAGAGGAAGAAATGTTTTATTTTCAGTGGATTGCTAATGGTGCCCATTCATTGCTGAGGTCCATAATTACAGATTGATAGATGGGATGTGCTGCAAAAGACTTTTCTTACACATCTTGTAAAGAAGTGGACTCTGCTTGGCTGCCATTATGCCAGGTATGTTGTCAAATTTACCACCAAACTGTAGCAGTCAAGTGTCAGATCATCACAGCAGAGCATGACAAGAGCATGATTTCTCATCTGAAGAGCAAAAAACATCTCGCTTACTGGCTATAAGACCATTTTAAAAACCAGCTGCCTCCTATTATGAGCTGAGAGCACCACAACATTTCATTTTCCACATTCACTGCCACAAGGAGTGCAATTTGAAAGATTCAGGTTGGAGTCTGGCCGTGGAGTTATACTGTACAGAGAAAGTTCCAGTGTTTTGTCATTTCTAAAGTATCTATTTTTCTTTACCTTATTTCCTGTCATGTCTGTCCCGTTAGAGCAGTGAATGGTCGTATTAAACGTGGACAAAAATGTGGAAGATGTGCAAGTATCTGCCAGAAGTTCAGGCTTGGGAAGGCTATAAATCCTCAGTTTCAGACATTTTTTTCTACTCTTGCTCATCTCAGAGACACAGCTTTGCATTGACTGTATGCAAAACATGGACATGGCATCACCCATTGCTTAGCATGGGTGGATCTGGCTCAGAAACCCACCCCAAGCATACCCTGCTCCATCCCATTTTATCTAGATATTTTATACAGTTAGGTTCATAAGTTTGGAGACAATGACACATTTTTTTTGTCATTTCCACCACAGTGGATTTTAAATCAAACACTCAAAATGTGATCGAAGTGCAGACTTTCAGCTTTAATTTCATTAGTTTGACAAAAGAATTGCATTTACTGTTTAGCAATTACAGACATTTGTATACACAGTTCCCATGTTCATTTACACAACAAAGTAAGCAGATTACAAAGATCTGGAGTTGATTCCAAGTGCTGAATTTGCTTTTGGTAGCTGTTCACTGAAACTGTCAATATGAGATCCAAAGAGATGTTGATGCAAGTGCTGGAGATCATTATTAGGCTGAAAACCCAGAATAAACCTATCAGAGAGATGGCAAAACTTTAAGAAGAGGCCAAAACAACAACCTGGAACATTCTTAAAGGGAGAGTGCACTCGTCAGCTCAGCAAAACCAAAAGGCTTGGAAGACCACTGCAGACAACTACAGCGAATGATCACAGAGCTCTTTAATTGGTCAAAGGAAACCGCTTCGCAGCGCAAATGGATAATCACCCAAAGCACAAGAGTTGTTCAAGGCAAAGAAATGAGATGTTTTTCAGTGGTCAAGTTAGTCACCTGATCTCAACCCCAACAGAGTAGCTCTTCAGTTACTGAAGGCAGAGAGACCCACAAACAAGCAGCAACTGAAGGCGGCTGCAGGAGAGGCCTACCAGAGCATCTCAAGGGAGAAAACACAGCATTCGGTGATGTCCATGGACTCTAGACTTCAGGCAGTTGATGACTGCAAAGGATTTCAATACAAGTATTAAAAACAATCCTTATACTTAAATTATTGTCTCGTTCCTTCTAAGCTTTTGAGAATGGAGGACAATGCCTAAAAATGGCTGTAATTCCTAAGCAGTTGATACATTTCTTTAATTAAAGCACTTGAATACAGCTGACAGACTGCAGTCAGCCACATCTTGACTGTTTGAATTCAAATCCACTGGGGCGGCGCGCAGGCGCAAAGCACAAAAAGTGTCATTGTCCCCAGACATAGAGATCTAATGGTAAATAATCTATGGCTGTCCCACCCACCACCCACTCAAATTTTCGGGTTGTCAGGGGTAGCTAATCAGAAGAAAGCTGACTCAAAGAAAGGGGAGCTAAAGTAGTACAAGACCCAATAGAAGATAAGGATTTTTTTCATTATGAAGCATGCAAAACTACTCTGATAGAATCCAAGAACCAAAAATATATATTTGAAAAGGAGCATATTAGAGTGACTTAAAGGTTTAATGAATGAGATGGCATCAACTGGCCTTCCTGTATTTTGTCTACTGTCGAGTGTTGCTCAGGTTTCACGAACAACAGGCTGACTTCTCCTTGATTTGTTATCAAGTTGTATTGATTGTTAATTGCACTGAAATGATATCTGATATACAAGTGCTGAGGGTTTAACACAATCAAACACATAAAACCAGTTTCTGTTAAATCTCCCTCGTATTCGCATCAAAAGCATTAGAGGCACCAGCTTATTTTAACATTTGAAATAAGGGCATCTGCTTCTTACCATCATTAGCTGACAACCGATACACACAGTCAGGCAGGGAACTAATTGAATTACAGTTCTGCTTGGTTTTTTTTTTTCCTCTGCTATCTGCTCTAGATAAATCCACTCAGCGCCGACGCTTGCTGTCATGGATTCGCTCTGATGTTTGGCGTTCCAAAAACTCTGGAGACAAGGAGGGTTGTGTACCAAGTGTGCCTGCAAAGTGTGAGACGAATAAAAGAAATGCAAGTAATCACAGAAACAGAAATACGCTTGATTTGTCTGCATGCAGAGTCACACGGCAGACTGTAGCTGGGTTTAAGGGAGGAAGAAAGGAGGCGGATTCTCACAGACAGTTCAGCATATGGTCTGTACACAAGGGGCTGCCATGTTATACTGCCCTCTTAATTAATTTGTTTTTCAGTTCACTGTGTATTTAAAAAATACTGAATGCAGTCAGTGCAGGGTGAAGTCACACATATTTGACTTTAATGCCTACACAATGATGAATCCGCACACAATATGGTCAATAATGGCAACGTAATGGTCAGATTTGTACTTGGTTATAATTTTCAACACTACATGGGTCTGAAACCTATTTTACATTTTAATTTACCTGCTTAATACACTCTCCAGGACTCAGATATAATTTCAATATCAAATGAATTGGAAAAGAAATATCCCCGGGCTGTGTTTGAATGTGTGTCAGTGGAACATTAGAGGTTAAATGTCCTGTGAGAGAAGGAGGAACAGATAGCTCTATCTTATGAAAAGTGCATTTGTCATGCTGATAGCAGGCACTTCATCACACAGCTAGGCGCATTTAACACCTCGCTCAGGAACATCTTGACTGTAATGCGCTTACACAAGCAGACACTCAAGGTGCTGCCACAATATGGTACTTCTCAACTGATTATTTTCTCATTTGTCTCTTTCACCTTCTCTTGTTCGTGTTCCCATGTTCCCATCTTACTTAGCATTCTTTTGTCTGTTTCTAGTAGGAACCACGACTTTAGACTTATCAGCACTGTTATTTCTTGTAGCTGCTGCATTCCTGAGTTAGCAGGACTTTAGTGTATTATGTGAGGTACAACCCCAATGCATGAGTAGCACTGGCTAATCTTCAATTTGATGGCAAAAATTTGGGACAAGGGCAACAAAAGGCTGGAAATGTAAGTGGTGCTAAAAGGAAACAGCTGGAGAAACACGTCGCAGCTTAAAATAATTAACTTAAAATGCCTCACTTTCAACATTTTTATCTTCCTTTGTGAGTAAAATATTGGTTTATGCAAATCATGCATTGTGCCTTTATTTATATTTTATACAGCGTCCCAACCTTTTTGAAATTGGGATGTATTATCATGATATTCTTCTCTTCAAGGTAATTTTCTTGTATATGAAGTCACAGGCAGGCAAATCTGGCAAACAGTGTGGGTAGTGAGTTAAGATGGTTTTGTTTTTTTAGTCAAAACCACCCTGCATTTTTAATATGCTCTGTTCTAGTACACTGGCACGCAAAAGTTCACCTTGGTTCCTCTGAATGTTCTTCCTCAGGCACCTCAGGACATTACAGTGGAACTTTTGGACTGCCAGCCTTACCCTAAAGGAAATGATGCTCCTGATCTGGTGCTCCACTTACAGGGCTTGGAAACTGTATACTTGTTCATTTCTGAAAATAGCTGGGATGTAGTGAGCCAGCTCTCATCAACACCGATGAGCCTCCACTCAAAGGTCGAGTCAGTTGGAGAAAGAACTTGGTGGATGTGAGAGGACATAATGTTTACGAGAAAATCAACTTTTCCATTACACGTCAAGTTAGCAGCCAGGCCGTGATATCCCCTCACTCGCAAAAAAGATGGTTTAGTTCATGAGTGAGGGTAGATTGGTGTGGGAGGTTGACAGATGGATTAGTGCAGTCCTTGGATTGATGCAGATGCTGTACTTGTCTGCTGTGGTGAAGGGAGCTGAGCGTGAAATTGAAGCGTTTGATTTACCAGTCAATCTATGTTCCTACCCTCACCTATGGTCACGAACTCTGGGTAATGATGGAAAGAATGAAATTGCAAATAGAAGATAGATGTGCTTCCTCTAAAGGGTGTCTGGGATCAGAGGAGTGCTCAGTCATCCGGAAGGGCCCCCCTGGGAATCTTTGCAAATACTGCTGCCCCCATGATTTGAACCCAGATATGTGGCAGACAATGGATGGATGGATGGATGGATGGATGAGTGATATATTTGTGAGATGAGATTGTCACTCCCATCTTGTGACTTTTTTTAATGTGAAGACTTACTTGTGTGAAGGGGCACATTTCAACCCAAACTACGATCCTAAACCCATCCAAGTAGTTTTTAAAGCTTAAACTTAACCAGAAGCCAAAGCAAAATTAAAAGAAAGATTGGAGACGAAAAGTGAAACCAAATGCAAAACACAAAGGTGTAAAAGCAATGATCTCCTGGCTGATATGGCTGAAAATCATCATTGGCGATCACTCGAAGCGAGCTTGACTGTCCTCTTATTTGTGCGCCCTCAGGTGGCTAAAAAGGCCAATCCTGGATTTGCATTTCCTGTTACATATCAGACAGTTTGTAATTTCTGCTAGTGGGGTAGAGGAGCTTTCTTTCTCTCTCTCTTGATGGTAGCCTCTCGGCATAGGCTTGCTTAGTGCCTTCAGCAACTGAACGCCTTAACACTGCGCGGTCTATTTCTTAGTCTTTCCAATTGTCGACAACGATTCTGCATCTCTTTAGATTACGCTTGAGGTTGTCTTTATAACGCCCACGTAGGCTGCCTTGAGTTCATTTGCCAAGGTTTAACTGGGAATACAGAAGTTGCTTGGGCAGGTGATGATTAGGCATACGAAGGATATGCAGACAATCACTGACTCAATAGGCGAACAACTGGCTTCCTCCAAGACACTTAACGTTTGTTTGCTTACTTCACCAGGTGATACCTAGAATCTTGCGGCGGCAACAGTGGTTGCACTGTTCTAGGCTGTTCAGATGACGCCTGTAGGTTGTCCACGTCTCGCTTGCGTGTAGCAGCGTAGGGATTATGACAGCTTTGTAGACAAGGATCTTGGTAACGGGACGAAGGTCTTTATCTTTGAGTGCTCCTTTTCTGAGCCACCCAAAGGCACCACTCAACCGATGTTTTACTTCTGCGCCAATATCAGCAGTCGTGGAGAGATGACTTACAAAATGGCTGCTAAACCAATGAGAGCTCAATACTGTTGCGCCCAGGGCCTCAAGGCACCAATGCCAAAAGAGAGATGAAGGCAACAAAACCCTATTATTTGGAGTCGTGCTGCAGGGAGGTCAAACTGCCCTTTTTGTGCCGTGTTAATGGATGAATGAGGTTTGTAGTAAAAAGTGTTCAGAGTGCTCAGAGTAGAAAAGTGCTCTGTCAGTATGTTTAAGTACCAGTCCATTTACCATGTAATGTTAAATAGCATTGCATGTGAAAGCTTTTATTTTAATTATCAATGGAAAACAACAAATATGTAAGTTTTGACAGATGCACTCCCAATCATGTACCTCCCAGTGGTTTCATCCACTACCTGCCATTCCCTGACTCCTTCACTTTGAAAACTGTAAACATAGGATGACTGAGACTGTTATTTAATTCTACCACTCAGTAAAATTATAAATTTTTACCACTGAACGAAGACATTATCTTGCCATTAAATCTCGTGCTTCCCTGTGGCCGCTATATTATTACAGGGCAGCCAAGTCTCATAACGGAGGAAGGAGATCTGTGCACATTAAAATCAAACTGCGGCAGTTTTCAACCAGTTTTCAGCTGCTTTTGTTTGGTTTTTATTTCTGACAGTTTTCTGATTTCCTGAAACCCTCCCTGCTCATGTCCAAAACAAGGGACCAAGAGATCATGTCTAATGAGGCCTTGTCCCTGTCCACATAAAGCTGTGTATTTAATGATTGTCTCCATAATGAGGGCTGAAGCACTCAGGTCATAAACTGATTTTTGCCGAGAATTAACATTGATTTTACGATACTGTGACTCTGAGGAAGGTGTATGTGCCTGTTAGTGCCATTATGTGGTTTAATTAGTAATGAGTGACTTAGCATTTATCATGAAACGTGTTTGCTTTCTAACTGCTCTGTATGCAAAATTCAATTTAATTCAAAGGGCAAAGAAATAGCTTGGTGATGATGTATAAAATGAATCCACCTGTTTTAAAACACACACACACACACACACACACAGGTCATAGTATCCCAAACTGTCAATTTGTTATTTACTGCATCCTATCAAATGTATATTTGCGTTACTTTGTTGATCACTCAGAACTTCATTTGCTTTACAAAGCAACATACACTGTGGGGTGGGAGCAAATGTGTATCTCTTTTACACAGTCTGAAATTTTAAAAAAGTCTGAAAACGCTGACTTTCAGAGTGTTCTCTTTTACTGCCTCCACACAAATGTCATGGAAACCCAGAGTGAAGGAATTGATTCAGGTTGAAAAAGGAGGTCAAAACATCACATGCCAGTGGAACCCACAAAATGAGTTTCAAACCTGCATTTACTGTCAGGACAACATTTCTGAAAAACGGTAAAGATCCTCATTTTGAAATCGAGCCGTTAACAACGCAGAACAGGAGAACAGGAGCAGTCCGAGACTGCATACCTCCACTAAGGCCCTATGTTGAAGAATCCTTCAAGAAAACTCCTGCATTCAGAGCCGGATCGTCTTTAAAATGTCATTCTCACCTTGGGCCGAGCCTCACCGCAGTAAAACTTTCATGCGTACGTTTCCGTATCTGCCAACACACGCGCCAAACCAAAAACATAACCTCCTTGGTGGAGGTGACTAGAATAGAGAATCACCGTCCTTACTCTCCCACCTGAACTCTGGCCACCTTCACTGACCGACAGCAGCAGCAGCTTTCTTTTACATTAATCCATTATTTAGGCCGTCATGCTAAGACAGATGGTATCCAGGAGATCAAAAGGCTCGAAACTGAAGCGGAGAAACAGGAATGAGAGCGCGTTGAGCATCGTGAGGCCTACAGAAATAATAATGCAGGAACAAAGAAAAGCAGACAGGTGGTTAAAGCTGGAGAAATCTTATTAAAGACACAGTGACAGAAAAAGGGAAAGACCAGGGTGGTAAAACGGACAACTGTAATACATTTTTACCAAAAAGAGAGAGGAATCACAAGAACTCAGAGGAAGTGACTTGTACTACTAGCGGGGAGATGAAGGAGAGAATAAGTGAGAAAACATGACTGCTATGCAAGTAAATCAAATGAAATTTTGTGAGCACTGGGCTGAGTAAGAGAAACCCACAAAATGGACTGTAGAGCAAGACAGGAAACATTAGGGAGCCACGCTTTCACAGGAGCTGAGCTGGAGAGTGCCAGGCTGAAGAATCATATGAAATTAACGTTAGGAGTGGGCTTAATGCACTGCTGCTTCTGTGCTAGTGCTACAGCCCTATGCATGCTGGAACGCTGGTCATTTCTTCCAGCTGATTCAAACATGGATGCAAAGAAGCTTTACAAGAAGGTTGGTCAATAAAAAGCTATTTAGGAATGAATAACATTCAGTGGCGCTGGAAGGGTAAATGAAATACAGTGAGAGCTGGAGTCTCTTTAACCTGGGACATCACCAATTAGAAAGCAGGTTACCCCAATCTCCTTACAGGCAACTTGCATCATTAGGACTTATACATATGTCACTGGCCACTTTATTAGGTACACCTTGGAAAAAAATATCAGGTTGGACCCCTTGCTGCCTTCAGAACTGCCCTAAATCTGCATGTCGTAGGTTCTACAAGGTGCTGGAAACTTGCTCCATATTGACATGACAGCATCACACAGCTGCTGCCGATTTGTCAGCTGCGCATCCATGATGAGACTTTCCTGTTTCATCACATCCCAAAGGTGATCTACTGGATTGAGATCTGGTGACTGTGAAGACTTTGAACTAATCTTCATGTTCAAGAAAAGAGTTTGAGATGATGTGAACTTTGTGACACGGTGCGTTATCTTGCTGGAAGCAGCCATCAGAACGTGGCGCACTGTGGTCATAAAGGGATGGACATGGTCAGCATCAATACTCAGGTAGGGTGTGATATTTAAATGATGCTCAGCTGGAACAAACGGGCACCACCACCACCATCCTGAACCACTGATACAAGGCAGGATGGAGCCACGCTTTCATGTTGTTTTCGCCAAATTCTGACTCTACCATCAGAATGTCCCAGCAAAAATCGAGACTCAGACCAAGCAAAATTTTTCCAGTTTTCTTTTGTCCAATTCTGGTGAAGCCCACGTGAACTACAGCCTCAAGTGGTTTTTAGTGACTGCTGCCTTCACGTCAACTCAAAGCAGCTTGGCCATTCTCCTCTGACCCCTGGCATCTGGAGATTTTCTCTTTTCTGTTCTATTCTATGTAAATCCTAGAAAAGGTTTGTGGGAAAATCCCAGTAGATCAGCAGTTTCCGAAATACCCACAACCATGCTACATTCAAAAACACTTAAATCAACTTTCTTCTGCATTCTGATGCTCAGTTTGAAATTCAGCAGGTCGTCCTGACCATGTCTGCATGCCTAAATGCACTGAGCTGCTGCTATGTGACTGGCTGATCATTTATATATATATATATATACACACACACACACCTAATGAGGTGGACAATCAATGAGCGTAATTTGGCTCATTAGTTTTTCAGATTCCAGATGGGGACACAAGACCTTCTCACTATGGAGGGTTGCATCAGGGAGGGCAACCAGCGTAAAACCTCTGCCAAATTACCAAAGCGGATTAATCTGCTGTAGCGACCTCTTGGGGAGGATACAAGGGAGCAGCCGAAGGCACATTCTTTTAGTTTTTCAGAAGTCCTGCGGACAAACGCACAATCTTGCAAAACAGCAGCACTTTTTTGTGTTAAACCTGAAAAGCAGATCTCTGCTTGAAATACTCAAATAACATGATTACTGTGAAGAGGAAATTATAAAACCAAACAACATTTTTTCTACATTCATGTGATGGTGAACCATAAACCTACCATCCTCAGCTGCATTACAAACTTGTGCTGTATTGCTGTTCTTTTATCAAAATCGTCATTTAACAGCCTGTGAAAATAAGCGATTTATTAGTCACTGAAAAACGGCATAAATATTTTCCAAAGTTCACAGTAACGAGGTCTGTCTTACCCAGTTGCATATTTTGACCGAAAAAGAGATTAAAATTCACAAACTCATGTTGATAAACTCAATTCTGAAAGTTGAATGTGAGCAGATTCAGCAGCAGAACTTTTCCTAACTCTGAGCAGGTTGTCTCTCGTCTCCATTTAAACAAATATCTTCTACTCTTGGTCCAGCCCAGACCGGAGACATACTCATATGGCTGTGTGTGTGTGTGTGTGTGTGTGTGTGTGTGTGTGTGTGTGTGTGTGTGTGTGTGTGGTCATGTGAGATTGTATAGAAATAGATACGTGCGTGTTTACTCTCTCCCACAATCCCTTATCCTTCTATTTCTTTACTTCCTCCCTCCCTCCCAGTTTGATTTAAATAAAAGCCACCCAGTTAAATTGAAGTGTCAGGGTGAAAATCCAAAATGTGTTTAAGTGAAACAGGATTTTTATGAGTAAACATTTTGTCCCTGCACACTCTCGCTCATGTTTATTCATTTATGGCGCAGCTATGAAGTAATGTTTCGTTTTGGTTGCTTGCACTATTCATTAGCCTGCATATTGCCTGAGGTGTCGCCACTTATAATAGTCGTGGAGCTGTGTTGGCAGCAATGATATTGACAGAACCATATGGATTACATTTTGTATTCATCTCACCAGCACCGAGAAAAAATCCACGAGAGCGTGTCTTCGTGGGGAGCTGAAACAAAGTCATATTTGCACGAGAGAAAGTAAGTAAGAAGGAGGGGGAAACAATGAGGCAGTGTGTGTGTGGGGGTGTGCATCTGCGTCTTAGATCTCAATTTCATCCTATCTATTTTGTGGGAAATTGTTTTAGAGACAGCACCATTTCTGGATGCTATCATCACTCAAGCTGCCCAAGGTCTCAGGCATAAGATGTTGCCATACATCAAGGTATTGTTGATCAATATTGATTGATTTGTGCAACTCCAGGGAATATCAGTGCCCACCTCTGCCTCTCACACTATTCTGTTTATGTAATTAATATGGAAGACAAGCAGTAAGTCAGCCATAACTTTTTAACCTTGCAGAAAGCCCCAATAAATCACAAGCGGGGACATCAGATGAATTGAGCTGGCAGGTTATTGTAATCTTGCTTCGAGCTGTGTGGGAACAAGCTAACATTTTCCCAGATCATGTTTGGTATCTGCGTGGGCAACAACAGTCTCTTGGTCATATATTTTTCAAAGCAGAGAGGCCAGCTATGTTTCCATATTAAGTATTGCTGTCAAGGTTCTGTTTGGTTTGAGGTTCTGGCAATGATCTCATCCGTTTGCCATCTTGCCATCGAACAAATCAATTATAATCAAAAATTTTTCCAGTTGCACAACTCTGTTTGACTTTCCCCAATACAAACCAACAACAACCAAACCACAACCTTCCTAACACAATTGTGCTAATGGTGGTAAAATCCTTTCATCAGAACTGCTTGTCAGATGGTGTTGTGTGATGGTGTCAAAGCAGGGTTTGAGTGCACACAACTGTTGCACAACTATTTTGTGTGTAAACTTTCTATGCAGTTTTTACCCAAGCTTTGAATGTGGTAGTTCTGGGGCCTGATCTATACAAGCAATTTACAAACAGCTGCAAAATGTGCTAGGATCCAATTCACAAATGTCTGTCTCTTGAAGAAAAAAAAAAAGTGTTTCTTCTGATCATTTGAAGCATCAAATTACCACAAAAGGAGATGATCTCTCCAGGAAGAAACTAGAGCCAGACTGTTTATTTTCCAGTAATCTTTGCCCTTGAAGGATGTTGTGATAGTTAGTGTTTCATCTTAAGCTCAGCTACTTCAACTATAACTATTCTTTTACATTCATGGAAAAAACACATTTTTGGTTCCAGCAACAAAATCTCACAATTCTTTTAATGATTTCTTCACCATATTATGATCATCAGCAAAGGGATATTATCTAAAATTGACAAGGTATCCCCTGCTTTTATTGCAAATTTATATTGGTGCATGCCACATGGAGTGCTGCTCAGCCTCTTAGTCTAACTCCCGAATCCTTACTCACACAACTTTGACTTATTAAGCCATTCAAAATGGTCTGTCGCTAAGCTAAGTGTGTAAGCCTCTCTCTGCCAGTATATAGCCTATATGCACTGGCAAACTCAATGCAGTTCCTCCCTGTGGCGACACACAGTAACTGAGCACAGTGTGGACTTAGGTAGAACTCACAAGGGACTATGGGGGCTATGGATAGATACCTAGTGGTGTTGACAGAGAACAAGCCTAAGCTAGTAAATCCCTACAGAAAATCCAGAGTAGAATCCTTGAAGTAATTTAATGACATCCTTGTCAGTTTAGGGCAGCTTCTACAGCCAATCTGGTGCCAAACATCATGCTCTGTATTTCTTTGGACCCCATCAGCGAGGCCAAGAGGAGAATCCTGACACAGGATCTCCATACTTAAAGCACAGGCCTGCGCCTTGAAGAGCCCACACCCAGTTTGCCCTCCAGGGACTGGTCAATTACTTTGCTGGTGCGTGTAAGCAGCCTGAAAAAGATGAGTGTCACTGCACCAGATGTCATCACTCTTCCTTCATCATTATCAATAGCTTTACCTTTGAAATTGTAGACAATGTCACCTTCCTGTGGTCAACCATCAACAATACTGTCTCACTAGTAGACCTAGTAGAACTTCATCAACAACTCAAGCTTTTTTAAATTAGGAAGTGAACTCTTGAGATTAAGAATCTCTTTTTACAAGAGCATTCTACCACCTACATGAAGCAAGAATGTCAGCTCAACTGGTTTCATACACGGTGCCTCAAATGCATCCTTGGAATCAGCTGACAGGGCGGCATTCCACACCAAGACATCCAGCAGTACAATGAGATCCCTTGCATGTTCTCCCTGCTGAGCCTATGATGGTTAGGGCATGTTTGTCATTTCGAGGATGGGTGGCTGTCTAAAGACATTCTGTGTGGACAGGTAACTCAGGGCACCAGAGAAAACACCATTTTAAGGATGGATGCAACTAAAAAACTCAGGTCATATACTGAACATGTCAGAAGCAGATGTTTGGAGAGGTTAGCTTGGTGAAGAGAGATCAGAGGAAGTGTACTGTGGCAACCACTGTAGCCAAGGCTTGCAGTTCATTTGCACCAGCTGCAGCTGAAACTTCCATTCATGCATCAGCCGGTGAAGCCATAGCAAGCAGTGTCAAGCCCCAGCCAAGTGAAGACATCCAAGGGTGCATTCAACACGGTGTTCCAAGAGTGAGTTGTCAATGAAGGGGTGATTTCTTCAGATGACTTGTGGTTATTAGATCTTTCCCGTCCCACCAGTGACCCCTGTCCCACGTACTGCTCATTGCCTGTAAGTCTGTGGAACTCAAAATATGATATTTGGGACAGCCCAACAGTGAGAGAGTTACATATGTACTTAAAGTAACTGTACTCTTAGTAACTGTTGCACATCTTCTGTCAAATGACAGACTAGGTCGATTGCCAGGGATGTGAAACAAAATAATTTTTGGTGTAGAGATGCATAATCAGACATCAAACACAACATTATTTCATTATTTATTTCATTATTTTCATTGGTTATGAAGTGAAATTTTAGCTTCCCTCAAAATAAAATGTTCCCATGATGTTTTAAACAAGACATAGACTTGAAGAATTTAGCAGAAAGTTTGCATTGTAAACTGCTGGCCTGGGGTTTAAAACAAGATATATATAATGGAATTTCTGGCTGACAAGCTGCATTATGGGAAATATAAGACACAGGCCTTTTTTAAAGGTATAGTCTTGAAACTAAAATCTACTTAATCTCAGACTGTCTAGCATCGATTTCAATTTTTTTCTCCTTGCTTTTTGTGAAGGAGAAGTGACAGTTGTCTTTTTGTGTTTTTGAGCAAAAGGATGACTCCTGCAGAAAGAAAATATTTCCACCTCACAGTCAGGGTAGAGTTGCAAAAAAGATATGTGCTGTCCTAAAGTCAAGCCAAGAAATTCAATGTATTTTTTTATTCTCCAAAGTCTTTGGTTTGTGAAGGGAATTTTTTTTTATCAGTTTCACCCTAATGTCAGGAACGTATTTAATATTTCATTTTATGCTACCTAATGCAAATCATGAATAAAAGTGAATATGTTAAATATGAATGGATTCTGTCTGATATAATTCCAACAACACCTGCTCAGCTGCTGAATCAGCCCACTTCCAGCAGTCATTACTTCTCCAAACTAAATCCATCGCATACGCACTACAGGGCTCTGCAGTCCTTTCTGACTGAATCCCTTACTAATAGGGGAAGGGCCAATGTTCAGTCCACATTTATTCATTTGCTCTTCTGAGTACATATATATATATATATATATATATATATATATATATATATATTTAGAACTTATTATGAAGCATTCAAATTGACAAGGCAGTGATCATGTTGATATATTTCTTATTCTTATCCGTTCTGAATAAAAAATGATGGATAATTATTTCTCTTATTCTGGCGGTTGAGAAAAGTGATGATCTGTAAGTAAAGTTTACTTTTATATGTCAAAGGGTGGAATAAATCTGGCACATTTCAGGATGATGTTTGTTTGGCCAACATGATGCAGATATGATGGATTGTCCCAAGTGTTTCATGAGTTTTAACGTGCCTTACATCCACAGCAGTCACACACGTGCGTGTGGAAAAGCTGCTGACTGTGATGATAAATAATCCATGATTGTAGTTTACATTCACCCAGTAAAAAATAAATG
This sequence comes from Etroplus canarensis, assembly GCA_015106775.1. Classification (NCBI taxonomy): domain Eukaryota; kingdom Metazoa; phylum Chordata; class Actinopteri; order Cichliformes; family Cichlidae; genus Etroplus; species Etroplus canarensis. The sequence goes on along the minus strand of VUQH01088814.1, from coordinate 1,087 downwards.
AACTTGTTCTCAGGCACATATTCCAACACTGCTGTTCCAAATCATGCAGAATATGTTAAAAGACTTTATGTGCTACATTTCAAAATCACAACTCTGTGGATTTTTTATTTTTGTTGTTTGATCTCTGGGCTAACTGAAGCTCTGACTGGTCTATGGTGTGGAAAAAAGAGAGGGGCTCGCCAATGAATCCTGTTTTTAAACAGTATTACTTCAAACAAAATTCTAAAATGTGTATGACTAACACACCAATAACCTAAAGTTACAGTGCTTACTCAGGGCGGATCCTGTTAGGCTTATATAGAGTGTGGCTTAAATACACTTTTTATGTGAAGTGCCTTGAGACGGCCTATGTTCTGTGATTTGGCACTATATAAATAAATAAATTGAAACTGAAATTGAGCTGTTATCATGATGCACCTTTTTATCAACTAAGGACAACTTGTGCCATTCAATGATATGAAAAAGAGGAAAGTACACACAGATGACATCTAAGACCACTTAGACGTTGCATTCTGTCAAGTCCATCCTTAAGGTACGTTCACACCGAATGCGATTTGCGCGGCGGGGGCGGCCGGTTTCAATGTTTAGTCAATGTAAACACGCGGCGAGAGTGTGGCGCGATGAAAATGATGCCGCGCAGCGCGAATTTTCCATAGTTGAAAAATCTGAACTTTGGCCAATATTCGCATCGCATCAACAATCAGGAACTCGGCTTTGGTAGTGACGTGTTGATGATGTGATCAGTGGGTGGAGTCCTGGAAAAGAGCGCCTGTAATTGGTGTCCTGTTGCGTAATCCGCAGACCAATGCGGGGACAGCAAGTTGTCAAACTGGGCCACAGAGAGACAGAAGTACCGCTGAAAGCGGCCGTCATCCAGACGCAGCTCCTGGAGTAGATGGTGAAACTCACCGTACTGGGAGCGTCTCTGAATTATATCATGAACCCAGACACGGCACCTTTGTAAAGTTCTCCAAAACAAATAAATCCAAGCTACTCTCAACATCATCCATGTCTTCCATAATGTAGCAATGAGGCCGATAAATAAAGGTTGGCAGTAGCTCCTCCATTTAAGAACACACTTTTGGAC
>VUQH01088809.1:24145-40893 GCA_015106775.1 Etroplus canarensis | reverse complement strand
AATAATTTTTGGACCTAGTGGCAATCCCAGCGCCTCTTCTTTTAACCTGCACAGTCTTGAGCCTTTTACTAAGTCGCATGCTAAAAAATTGGGGGTTATATTTGACAGCTTCGCTTTGAAAAACAGATTAGCTCAGTTGTACAGCGGTCTTTTTTCAAACTGAGGCCTTTATCTAAGGTGAAATCATATTTATCTTTTAAAAACTTTGAACGGGCAATCCATGCTTTTATTACATCCCAGCTGGACTATTGTAACTCCTTATACATTGGAGTTAGCCAGACCTGTCTTGCAAGACTGCAGTTGGTCCAAAATGCTGCAGCTCGTCTTCTGACACGAACTAAAAGACGTGAACATATTTAAAAATAACCAAACTCTCCATACTGCATCACAGATCACCGGTGGTCCTTCATGGTTATTCTATGTCTCACTTTATATTTTCTTGTTAGAGCCAGAGATCATATTTACATATCTTGTTAGCTTTTCTTAGTCTTAAATGTAACTGCATGTGTGAAAATGTGGTTATTCTTACAAATAGTCATTTCCTATACAGCTCAAAGGAAATTGCATGTTTCAGGAAACAGACTTAGCGAGCTGTCTTTTTCATATGAAATTCACACTCTCATGTCGTTGAATCACAGTGAAACACGAGACATGGACGTGGACGTTGCTTTTCTCAAATCCAAGAGGGGAATTGTGAAAGTTGCAGAGCTGGTAAGGAATCTGTCATCATTACATCCCAACTTTGAACATTTGACATTTTGCTGCTAATGTAGTGTAAAACAGCTGGGATGTTCTGTCATTGTCTTGCTCACAACTAGAAAGAGGAACAGAAACTGAAATGGTGCAATAGCATAGCATCACAGTTTGTTATATACTTTAGTTTTCAAATGTTAGTAAAACCAGTTTGTGACCTGCTTTAATGACAGGAATTTAAACAGCAACTTGGTTATCTTTAAAATGTGATGTGGAAAGATTTGTGAAATCGCAATTCCTCTTTCTCTAAAATTTGAAATGTGCAACATGTTGCATTACACATAGGAAAAGGTGAATCAGAAGAAGATATGGCTCCTAATACCGTTAAAAAAATCTGCTCTTATTTAAATATGAAGACCTTTTGGTTCTGTTATCTCACTAGCAGTCTCTCTCTGTATTCCCTTCTTGCCTGCAGGTGAGTCTGTTTGTGGCTTTTGTGTGCTTCGCTGTACTATCGACACCTAAGTACATTGCAGCCACAGTGTTGGAGTTTCTGATCACATCATTTCTGCTGGTGCTGTACCTGCTCAAACTCAACAAGAGTCTGACTTTCTTCTTTTGGCCTCTTGTTGTAAGTGATGTTTTAAAGCACATTATAATACTGTACACACACATATATATATATATACCTTGTGAGGAGAAGAAAACATGTGCAGCATTTTCAAGTTCTTGTTTTTGGCCTTTTTTTTATCCCCTCAGGATGCTTTCAATTCAGTCTTTGCAGCAGTATACTTCATCATCTTGGGCCTGATGGCTTTGACTACATACACTGTTGCAGGCACAGTGGCTGGAGGGGTGAGACGTATTTATTTTTGGGTACATGGGAAATGGGTACAATAATTTAGATGTAAACAGTGGAAATGGAAATACAGCGCATAAGACAAAAACAGATTTTTTTACAATTCTAATGAGTTTGAAAGACAATATTTGTTATGACCGCCCTTATTCTTCAACACAGCCTGAACTCTCTGAGGCAAGCTTGCTTGTAATTTCTTTAAGTTGTCTTCAGGAATAGTTCTCCAGGCTTCTTCAAGGACATTCCAAGCTCTTCTTTGGATGTTGGCTGCCTTTTGTTCTGTTCTCTGTCAAGATGATCCCGCAGTGCTGGGTAGAGCCAACCTGGATAGAAAAGCCTACAGTGTATGTTTTCTCAGGTCTTTGCTGGATTTTTTTCTTATTTCTTAAGGACATGACTTTCAGATACTGTTCATCAGCCATAGATAGTTTTTTTTTTAGGCCTGTCACTTCTTCTTTTGCCCTCCACTTGTGCAGTTTCCTCAAATTTTTTTAAAGAACACATTGCACACTAAGCTGAGATATACCAAGTTTTCAGTTGATAGCTCTTTGGAAATCACCTTGTTATTGCAAAAATCCTGTTTTATGCCTGTCAAACTGTGTTATCTTGGGCATTTTTGTAGATTCAACTTAAGAAATAGGAACAAATCATATGTTTTGCAATAGCCTGCTCTTAACAAAGTGCCCCAAGATACAGTTGGAAATTGGTTCTTTGCTAAACTGTCTGTTATGCGTAGACACAACACTCGTGTTTGGTACATTTTTGTGCTTTAATGATTCATAGGCCAATGTTAAGTAGCTTAAAAACAAAAACATTCCTCTGAAAATGGTCAGTTACAAGTACAGGACTAAAAATGAGTGAAAAAGCAGCCAATGCCCAAAGAAAAACTTTGAAAGACCTTCAGAAAGCCTGGAAAACTATTGCTCCAGTCCACATTTAAAAAAGAAGTCTGGAAGCAAAATATGAATGAGGAGTGGCTCAAGACTTTTGCACATACTGTACCTGAATCTTAAACCAGGTCTTCACCCTGAAATTTAATGACTTTCCTTTTGTCCCTCAAAGGGAGGCTGGCCCCCAAAGTGATTTTTTATGTTATGCATTTTGAAAATAAAGTTGGAATTGTGAGGAGAAAGTCAAAATAGTATTTTGAGACATGGATGGCAATGCCATATGGCTTCAGTTTATTGTAGGAATCCATGTGCCACAAGACACACACTTTCAGGATCAAACACCTTGATTATCCGTTTTATTGTGTCTTGAGATACAACACAAGCTCTCTGTATTGCACTAAGGTCCATACTCTCCTTGTATCTGTCCATTACCAGTCATTTCATTTTGCACAAATGTGGCCAACTCTTCCAAATTCATGAGTTTTTCCTCGAACCGACACAATTTTCAGCACCATCCGTTTAAAGTCCTAATACTTACAACCACACTGTGTTTAAGTGCTAAAAGAGAAATAATTACCTTGTTACCTGAGTTTGAAGTATGATTTCACTAACTCATCTTGCCAAGGAATTTACAGGATCCAGCAGCCACGCACTAATGATAAATGACAGCTTCATTCTCCACAATGACTTTTTTCTAGAAATAGTATTTAGTTTTTTTTTTTTCTAAATTTCATCTTTATTCTCAAAATGCAAAACATTTTTATAAATCCTCTATTTTTTTTGTAAGGTGGCCCTAATCCTCCTTCATAAAAATGCATGTCCAACACCCTAGAATTTTATCAATCAGTTTTATTATTTGCATATTTGATGTATGATTTGGAGACGGTGGCACTGAAAAAAGGACAGAAGGTGGAGCTGGAGGTTGAAGATGTTGATATTTTCACTGGGAGTGACCAGGATGGACAGGATTAGAAATGAATACATCAGAGGGACAGCTCAGGTTAAGCAGTTTGTTAAGTCAGAGAGGCAAGAGTGAGACAGTTCGGGCATGCTCAGAGGAGGGACAGTGGATATATTGGACAAAGGATGTTAAAGATGGAGCTGCCAGGCAGGAGGAGAAGAGGAAGACCACAGAGAAGGTTTATGGATGTAGTGAAGGAGGACATGCAAGAGATAGGGTGAGGTGGAGACAGACGATCAGCTGCGGCAACCCTTAACAAGAGCAGCCGAAAGACGAAGATTCTATATTTTATGCCACCTGGTAGTAACTGCTAAAGCTGTAAAGCAGCTACTGGGACTGGAGAAATCTGCTGACTCTGGCATTTTACTGAATGACTTTGACACTTTGTGGTAATGCCACCTCAGTAATGCCACCTCTTTTTATTTTGCACAAGCATCTTTAAGGAGTGCCTAACATATTTAACATCATAATGTAACTCTAATGCACCAAGCAGGAAGAGCCCGCCTGCTTAGGCAAATTGGGATCACAGAGTGACTGGAGCCCATTATGTAGGGCAAGAGGTGGGGCACTTCCTGGACAGGTCACCCATCATAGACCCAGCACAGTGGATTATTAATATTTTAGATTTAACCAGGTGAAAAAAAAGAAAAAAGTTTATTTAAACCAAGAACACACCTTGACAATCTGAATAATGAGTTTACATTTTGTCATAAAACCCATCAAGGAGAATTTTAATTGTATCATCCTTCAGCAGCAACAAGTTGCATATTCTCCTCTTTCACTGCCAGTGGAATTGAAATGGATTAAACACAGAAGACCATGCTGTTAGGATTTGTTGTATATGCCTGCAGGATGTCCTGCTTATCACTGCTGCTGCACCACTGTATCATTGTTCATGCTCTGAGGCAGGAGACCAGAGGTGACGTTTCACACCATCTGCCTCTCAGTAAGGAGGCAAACTGGTTGATTAAAGAACACAATTAACATAGAGCAGGTTTGGCTGAGTCCCTCAGCAGGGATTAAAGGATGCACCAGGTCAATTATACAGACTCGCATTGGGGAGCGGCCTCATAGTCTGACAGGAGGTCACACAAGTGACAGGTGAAAGATTTCATTTCCTGTAAGCTGCAGAGTGAGGAAGACTGTTCAGGTTGACCGCTCTTGTAATTAAATTAGAGTCTTGGGCGCTGTCTTCAAAGTGTCTCCTGGTGTTTATGTCTGGTAGTAGAAGATGCAACTGGTATGCAACATCAAGGATGCAAAATAAATTAAGAGACTAGTGTTTGATTATAAGTGATCAGGTGTGTATCAGCTTCTTCTCTGCCAGATAAATGATTATCTAAATGGATCTGACAGCAGCCAATCACTTACCAAGCAGGAGGCAAAACCAGCCGATTCACATGAGATCAGAAATTTCCTTTTAGTCAGTAATGTTCTGTCTTTATAAGCACCCTCTCCCATTAACCCCAACCTGGATTGTTGGGGTTTTCTCTCTAATACTGTCGGATCTTTACCGTACAGTGTAAAGCACCTTGAGGCGACTTTTGTTGTGAATTGGCGCTCTATAAATAAAATTGAATTGAATTGAATTGCATCTTTTTCTGTCACTCCAACCCTCTTCATATCCTCCTTCATTTTCAGTTCAGTTTGGTTTATTTTATATTGCATCAATTCACAAGAAAAGTCACCTCAAGGTGCTTTACATTGTGAGATAAAGACCCTACTGTGTTAGAGAGAAAGCCCCTAAGTGAGCATTTGGTGACTGTGGGAAGATAGAACTCCCTTTTAATAGGAAGAGTCCTCTGGCAGAACCAGGCTTTACATCCATAAACCTTCTCTGTGTTCTTCCTCTTACGTTCCTGCCTGGAAGCTCTGTCTGCAACAAGCTTTACACAATATATCCACTTTCCTGCCTCTGCACATTTCCAGCGTTTCACAGCCTGATCTCTCCCTCTGATGTACTCATTTCTACTTTTGTCAATTCTAGCAAAACACAGTAAAAATGTCAACATCTTTAACTCTGCTGCCTCCTGTCTTTTTGTCATTGCCACTGTCTCTAAATCGTACGTCCTAGAAGGTCCCACTACTTTCTTGTAAATCTTCACTTCCTTGACCTATCCAGTATGAAAATAATATTATAAATATGCATATTTGATATGGCAAATATTTTATACCAGATGTCTTTTCTGACAACTCTTCCCATTTACTTGGGCTTGGTATCAGCACTAAGTTGGTACCTAAATGATGACATGTTCCTAATTTTCAGTTCAACTTTACCTGGTGCTTGACTTTGAATTTCAAGACATGATGCTTGTTTCTTAGTTAGAAAACAATAACTGAGCCCCTCCTGAATGACCATCTCTAAAACTGTACCCACACACCATCCAGAGGAAATTTATTTTGTCCGTTTGCATTCGCAGCCCTATCCTTTCAGTCACAACCACAGGTGACGGTAGGAAGATAGATCCACTTGTAAACTGAAAGCATTGCTTTCACGCCGAGCTCTCCCTTCACCACAACACACCAGTACAATAGCCACATCACTGCAAGTGCTGCACCAATCTGTCAACCTCATGCTCTACTCCCCCCGTTTTTTGTGAGCTAGACTCCAAGATACTTAAACTTCTCCTCTTGGGGTAACAATTTGTTCCTAACCCATAGTGAGCATGGCACTCTTTTCCAGCTGAGAACCATGGCCTCAGAGTCAGAGGTGCTAATTCTCCTACCAGCCACTTCACACTCAGCTGCAAACCACCCAATTGCAAGTTGTAGGTTATGGTTCAAAAAAGCCAACAGAACCACATCATCCTAAGGTCACCATACCTGACACCCTCCACCCCTTGGCTCCACCTAGAAATTCCTTACATAAAACTTATGAACAGAATCAGTGACAAAGGGCAGCCCTGGGAACAAGTCTGACTTATTACCCATTTTGTGTTTTTGAAAATAAATAAATAAAATAAGTTTATAAAAGAAAGAAAAAAAACAAACTCCTCCCCATTCATCAAATCAAAAAGAACAATAAAAAAGTTACATGACTCACAACAAACAACTGCTCTGACACTCCACCACATTTAGATGTTTCTCATTAGAAAGATCTCAAAGTGAAGGTCTCCAAACCTGTCTTTGTGAATTACTTATGTTACAGGTACTCCTTTCAGTATATATAAGTATCAGCAGACAATATATTGAAGAGAAAAATATTAAAAAAACCCAGTTTTGCAGGAGGTGTAAGTCCAGTTGTTAATGGGAGGAGCTATACAGTATAATAGGAAGGACTGATAAAGGTCATAAATCAGAATATGGATGGTTATTACACAGTAATATATATATATAGATTGTATAGTCAATACCCAGTTATTATTGCAGATAATGTTGCAGTTTATTATTTACGCAGGGGGTATATGTGAATGCAATATAGAAATGTGTGAATGAGAATGTGGACAATGAAACTCAATGTGAATAAATATAATAGTGTAGTTATGGATATATATGTACATATATAACTAATAATTGCCTTATTCATATACAACATACTGTACTGTATGTTGTATATGAATAAGGTGATTATTTTATCCTCTGTGCAATTAATGCATACATCTAGTACCTGGGACATTTTTAATCATGACTTGAGACTTGCCACCTGGGACAGAACTTAGTTGCTGGTCTGGACATTGAATTTCAAAAGCATTGCTTTTGATCTGCAGCACAATGACTCATCTGATTTAATTCACATTAACAAAACACGTTCAGTGTGTTTTATTAAGGACAAATGTGGTGAAACCAGTGAATAAATATGGACAGCATTTATTTGTCCAGTGGCTGGCTGAGGTGGAGATTCTTGCCAAGATGTGCCTCTTTCGGTCTTTGATTAAAACACCAGCAGCACATCACAGAAATGGGATCTTTAGTGGTTATTCTCTCAGGACACATTCAGTCAGCCTCACTGGTTGTTTGCAGACTGATTACTGACATTCACATCGACTTTCTGTCTCTTCAGTTTCATCATCCAATCAGCTACTCGTCTGCTTGACCAGTGTCTCCAGCTTTCTAGATCAAACAGTGTAACTTTACTCATATGAAAACCACAGAAAGAAAAGAGTCATTTATCTCTGCTGTGCTTGTCTACAACATTATAACATCATACTAGATGGCTAATTGCTCCCATAATTACCATCTCCACCATCTGCCTGGTTGGTGAGAGGATTCTGGAGAGGAAGGCACAGAGGGTACCCTGTGCATGTTCGAGTGCGTGTGTGTGTGTGTGTGTGTGTCTGGTCTTTGAGAGAGGAAACCATGGCAACATGGTTCATCATACTCAGCAGCTGCTCGCGTGTGTGTGTGTGTGTGTGTGTGTGTCTGGTTTATAACTTTGTCCTCTCTTGTTGCTAATAGCAGTGTGTGCGTGAGTGTGTGGTTGTCATTTGGACAGCCGGCTCGGGTGAGAGGTTCTGGTGTGTGTGTGGGTCAGTGATAAACTAAACAAAGCCCGTCTCTGTCTTTGTCCTTACTCTTTTCACCTCTCCGTCTCTCTGAGGGCCAACAGAGACAACCTGGGCCTCTGTGATACCGACACTCACACAAACACACTCTTTCTCTCCCTCTGTTGTCCTCTGCTCCTCCCTAGAACACATTTTGAGATAAACATCCCCTTTTTCACTCTGTGCTTCACACTTTTTGTCCTCATTCTTTGTGTGGAACAGATCACAACTAAAACTGACTCCAACTGTTTTATTTCATGAATATATATGTGTGTGTGTGTGTGTGTGTGTGTGTGTGTGTGGTAAGATGTTTGACCTTGTCTTGTATTTTTATTAAACTTGTATCTTTCTGTAAGCACTGACCTGTTGTGCTTTTGCTTATTATAGAATGATGGCTGCTCGTATTTATCATAGCAAAAATGTATAAGAATTAGGTCTGCTTATTTACAAATAATTTGCGTGAGCCAAAAGTTAGATTTCAAACTGTACGAGCTTCAGTTTTTTTGAAGTCTTTGCTCTGTTTTATGGCATAATATACTGGGGGATCTCTCTAATGTGACCATCCAAGGCATACAGCTATTGGTGCAGTTCAAATCTTATGTTTTAGAGGGGACAGCAGGTCAAAAATATGTTGCCTTAAGTTGAGGGTGGCATTGATGGAAGAGGAGGGAGAGCAACTTGTTTCATACAGAGGACTGAGAGTCTGTGTCAAGGCCCAGTAATAGATAAATAATAATGACTTTGAACTGCATCATCCAAAACTATAATTTGCCAGCAGTTACAATGGCATGATCAAAATCAATCCTGTTTTCAGCTGCTTTGGCGTGTCTCGGTTCTTGTTAAGAATTTTCTATTTGTTCCCGTTGTTGCTCTAGTGCTTTTAGTTTTTGATTATTGTCGGCTGAGGTTTTGTTTCTAGCACTGTAGTAACTACAGAGGGATCACATTTATGAGCTATACCATGAACTTATAAGGAAAGAGTTGCTGAATCTAGGCTAAGAATAGAGGTGATGATCAATGAGCTACAGTATGGGTTCATACCGAGAGAGTACAAAAGATGCAATGTTTGCTTTGAGAGTACTGATGGAGAAGTATAAAGTAGGTCAGAAGAAATTGAACTGTGTCTTTGTGAATCTAGAGAGAGCATATGATAGAGTAGAAAAGACAGGAACTGCGGTATTGTATGATGAAGTTGGGAGTGGCAGAGAAGTATGTGAAGGTGGTGCAGGACATGTATGAATACAGTAAGAGAGTTGTAGTGACAACTAGGATGAAGGTGGAGTTGGGATTAAATATGGGATCAGCTCTGAGCCCCTTCTTGTTGGCAATGGTGATGGTCAAGTTGACAGATGAGGTCAGGCAGACACTGATCTGTTGTGAGCACAGACAGCAGGTGGAAGAAAGCCTGGAGAGGTGGAGGTACGCACTGGAGAGAAAAGGACTGAAAGACATCAGTTTTTTTGCACCTAAAAAAAGCAGCTGGAATGGTGTAGATGTGATGAGTAGATGTAGTGAAGGTGGATGAGGTTTAACATCTGGGGTCAACCGTGCAAAGGAGTGAACAGAACACAAGAGAGGTAAAGAAGAGTGTGCAGGCAGGGTGGAGTGGGTGGAGACGAGTAACAGCAGCAAGGCTCAAAGAGAAGGTTTACCAGGATGGACAGGATTAGAAATAAATACATCACAGGGACAGCTCAGGTTAAGCAGTCTGGACACAACATCAGAGAGACAAGGTTGAGATGGTTTGAATGTGCAGATGACGGATGGTTAATGTATTGGACAAAGGATGTTGAAAATGAAGCTGCCAGGCAGGATGAAAAGAGACCACAGAGAAGGTTCATGGATTTAGCGAAGGAGGACATGTAAAGAGTTGGTAAGAATAAGAAGATGAAACCTTGGTGATTTTTCCTGCACTCAGTCATTACATGTTGCATTAAGTTTTCTGCTAATTTGTGGTATGCTTAAAAACAATCCAAACACAATTACGCTGCTGGACAGGGAAGAATTCTAGAAAGCCGCAGGCTACAAGCAGTCAGAAAATGTTCATGGTATTACGGGTGAGCTGCAAAAGTGTTCAAGATTTGAGACAAATATTAAATAACTAGAAACAATAGAAATTGTGCCTTTTAAATTGCAAAAACTGAAGCTGAAACTGAAAAAGCCTCCATATTTGAGAACTAGCATTGGACGTGTTAACTTCCAATCTAAAATGTTTACTGAGACATAAATCTCTTTGTGCTGTGATTTGGTCTCTTGGAGTTTGCGTAATATTGTTTTCACCGGTCATGTTAATCAATCTAAAAAGTCACCGGTTGCTGAGAGTCCGCCTCTTCACTCCTACCCTCAGCTCTGTCTTTCTACTCCTCTTCTTTGCCTTTCATTATCTGCCCACTCTGCCTCTTTGCATCTCAATTGAAATTTGATTTCAGCTGAATACCTTGAAGTGTTTCAGTGCATCTCATTTTAAAACAGCCCACTGCTGTTTTTTATGAATGCAATGATTTAGGGAGTAAAGCATTAACTATGTATTCTTTTTACAATAGTTTTAAGTGCTCAGACTTAATTTCGTCATTGTATTGTATTTGTGTGTGTGACAGTGGTTTGTATCATGTATGCTTGAATATCCAACAGTGAGCAATGGCACTGAAGCTATGAAGTATGTTGACAATGAAAGAAGTGCTGCTTCTATAGGTTCCCATTCATATTCATAACCTCAGCTTAACAATATGGATGAGTGCAGCATCTCTCTGTGAGAGGAACTTTAAAATTACAGGGAAAAATTGTTTTGGGTGAGCAGTAATGAATTTCTGTGTCACTGTTTGCAGTTTCCTTGAAGAATGAAGTTGGTTGTAATAATTGCATTTGGTGGTGAGACAGTGTGGTTCGTGGTATTACTGTAAAAAGAATGGGCTGATGCTGAACTGAACTGATTTTTCGAACATGACAGTGAGTTCCCTGTACTTAAATGGCCTCTACAGTGACCACATCTCGGTCCAATAGAGCACCTTTGGGATGAAGTGTAAAGGTATATTGGCATCATGGGTGTGCAGATGATAAATCTGCAGCAACTGTCTGCTGCCATCATGTCAGTATGGACCAAAAGTCTCTGAAGAATGTTCTCAGCACTTTGTTAAATCAATGCCACAAAGAATTAAGGCAGTTCTGAAGGCAATGGGGTCCAAATCTGCAGTAGCAAGATGCATCAAATCAAGTGGCTGGTTATTGTTGGGGACACATGCATACAGCTGTAAATATATTTCAGTCATACACTACTTGCTTGTATGGCCTCTATGCAATTACACACAGGATACCCCAAACTATTACTTCAAAGTTTCTGTTTTCTTTAAAAGGTGCATGCTATTATCCTCATGTTCTTCTTTCCTCTGCTCCCATTAGGGGTCACCACAATGCATCATCTGCCTCCATCCTACCTTATCCTTTGCATCCTCTTCTGTCTCACTTTTCCTATTTATATCCTCCTTCACTACATCCATGAAAATTCTCCTTTGTCCTATATATCCACTATCCCTAATGTACACATCTCCAAACCAAGCCAGCCTTGCCACTCTGACGTTATCTCCAAACTGTTTAACCTGAGCTGTCCCTGTAATGTGCTCATTTCTAATCCTGTCCATCCTGGTCACTCCCAGTGCAAGTCTCAACATCTTCAGCTCTGTCACTCCCAGCTCCACCTCCTGTCTTTTTGTCAGTTCCAAAATCTCCAAACCAAGATTCAAGATTCAAGATTCAAGATTCAAAAGCTTTGTTGTCATTTCAACCACATATAGCTGACGCAGAACATTGTGAAATGAGATAGTGTTTCTCCAGGACCTGGTGCAACATATAAACATAAAAAAATGTGACAGAAAGGTATCAATACGAAAAACAGAGCTAGGACCAAGGTTTTTTTTTTTTAAAATTTAAAAATTTAAATTTAAAAATGTAAAAAAAAAAAAAAATAAGTGCAACGTGTGCAATAGTTGCAAACAATGCAAGACCACCCTTTCACATCTAAAACAGATGAACATAGTGCAAAAATCCAACATTGTGCAAAACAGTAGTCAAGAAAGGCACAAAGAAAAGACAACACAAGAACTAGACACTAGCGCTTAAAGAAAAAGAAGTGGTGTGCAGTAGCAGCGGTAGGTAGTGCAGATAGTGAGTGTGTGTGTAGGTGTGTGTGTGTAGGTGTGTGCGCGTGTGTGTGTGTGTGTGTGAGTGTGAGAGAGAGAGAGGGACAGGATTTATACATCAAATACATGATAGCAGTATATTTTTTCAAACTTCTATTTTCCAAGTTAGGTGAGAATATGTGAAACTGTAGCCTCACTTCCCTGTTCTTAGTTGATAAAAATGGCACCTAGTGTAGCTCTAGCTGTAGGCCACCTGCTTCAAGATTTGGCATGTTGTGCATTCAGACGTGCCCTTCTTGGTTAATTTGGTTGTTTGGTTAAAGTGGTTATTTGAGTTACTGTTGTCTTCCAATCAGCTCAAAGCAGTCTGGCCATTCTCCTCTGACCTTTGCCATTAACAAGACCTTTTTTGTCTCAGAGAACTGACTTTCACTGGATTTTTTTTTCCTTCTTCAGACCATCCTCCGTAAATCCTAAAAATTCTGTGGGAAAAACCAGAGTAGATCATCAGTTTCTGAAATACTCATACCAGCCCATCTGGCAACCACAAGCATGCCGCATCCAAAGTAATTTAAATTACCTTCCTTCCTTTCCTTACCCACCTCCCTCCCTTATTTTGATACGTTTTTTAAACTTAAGCAGGTTGTTCTGATTATGTCTATATGGATAAAGTTGTATTGAGCTGCTCCTATGTGATTAGATTAGATATTTGCTTTAACATGCAGTTGTACATGTACAGTAGCTGTACATGCTTACATAATGAAGTAGGCAGTGAATGGATGTGATTTCAGGATTAGTACAACACCACCAGACTTATCACATCTAATGAGTAAAACTTGATGCAGTTGGCTGCAGGAAATCATTGGTAACTGACATTAGCAGATCATTTGATGATGTTGTGAACTGCATTCCTTTTCCGCTAGCAGCTGATATACTTTTTCTAAACCATCACTTCAGATGTAATAAAACATGTTTTTTGCTAAACATAGCCAACATGTGTCCCATTATGTTTGCATCACTCAATTATCAGATAAAAATACAATATTGTTGGGGGATGGCAATGGCTGAGTGAGTCAGAGGACTCGCTTGGGAGCCAGACGGTTGCTGAGGGCTGCCAACTCCAGACCTGCCCCAGGTGACCATCTAAGATCTGCCAGTTCAAGACCCTAACCTGGACCCATATGTGTGGACGTGAATCAGAGGCCAGAGAAATGTCGGCTCACCCCCCCGAGCATTGCTGAAGTGCAAGGAACCAAATCCCCCACACTGCTCCCTGGCATCTGTAATGTGAGCCTTGCTCGCAGACCTCCCTCACTGCATGCTGAAGGTATAAGTGTGTGTGTGTGTGCACTCTATCTGTAGAAGTGTTGGTGATTTGAATTTCCGCAGCTGGGGATCAATAAAGTTGTTTGCTTGTTTGTTTAATGTCCTCAAGGACCCTCAATTATGTTGGTGTTGTTGATATTCTCTGACTGATTTGGAGTGGAAATATATAATCGATAAATGTAGCTTGACCAACACTGAGGACCATTTGGGCCATTTTTAAACATTCAGTTCAATAAATGTAACAATGTTAATGTTATTCATTTAAGTTTTCTTTGCCAAGTGTCACTATAAAATATGCCGGATGGGGAAATCTTCCAAAGCAAAAACCATACAAGTTATAAGCTTCAGTTCATGTCTCTCCATCTGGTGCCGTCTGGTTGGAGATCTGACTTCTATATTTGAGCCTGGTATTCACACACTGCCTCCACATTTGAGGCGGGTGTTTCCCTCCCACATGATGATAATGATGATGGTGAGAGTTGTGAAATCTCCTGCAGGTGGGGAGAGATGTCCCAGACTATAATTGGAAAGCTCTTTTGCATTTAAGGACAGTGTTGGCTCTGCAGTTCAGATCTTATTTGCTTTGGAATATATTTAGACTTCCACTCAGATACATGGAGCAACTTTCACTGATGAAACAGAGTCACCAGGGCATTAGGTGTTATATTACGTAATGGGACTTCCTGTGCAACCAGCAAAGCAATTCCTCCTGTTCTGTCAACAGGTCATTGTTTATAAATGCAGATACATATCAACAAGGTCAGGAGATGGTTTTGAAAGTCTGCTCAAAGATCATTGGTTACAACTTGGACTACAGCTGGGCTTAAAAAGGAAACTAGAAGCCTACACTTTTGAAAATGTTGTTCCTTTAATTTATTAGTTTTTCAAATTGCTTGTGTCTGCAGCTGACTTACTTTCATGATGATTTACATCTCAGTGTGTCAGAAAGTCCAGTTTTGCCAGATACCACTGGCAGAATATAGTAAAAATAACAAAAGAAAGAATAAAAAGTATTACTTTTTAAAAACTGTGTATTGTATTTAATGTGACATATTGCACTTTTTGCTGTTTACATTAAGGCTAATTCATTTTTATCTAATTTTCTATACTTCATATTTGTCTAGCTTTCATATGTATTTACATTTACTTTTTTACTGTCTTAACTTTGAATGTTAATGAGACATTGTGCTTTTCACATTTAAGTTTATACAGTTTAATTTTCTTATCTTTCATATCTATTTATTTATTTCTACCTGTGGAGCACCCAGAACACAAAAATTTTCCCCATGGGATTAAGAAAGTATTCCAGCTCAGCCTGCAGCAAAGTAAGGTTCCTGTACTGTGGAAGAGGTCGTGTCTTGTGCCTGTGCCAAAGACGTCACATCTCAGTGACCCTAAGGATTACAGATCCATGGCACTAACCTCAAACATCATGAAAACAATGGAGAGACTCATTCTTGGCCAGCTTCGACCAATGGTCAGCCACCAAATGGACCCACTCCAGTTTGCCTACCAGCCACAAACTGAAGTGCAGGACGCCATCATCTACCTGCTCAGCCATGTCTACACTCACCTGGGGAGTAGGGACTTTCAACTGAGCACTGTGAGACACATGTTCTTTGACTTCTCCAGTGAATTTAACACCATCAGCAAGCATCAGGTGGATGCCTCCCTCGTGTCCTGGATTATTGACTACCTGACTGGCAGACTACAATATGTGTGTCTGCAGCACTGTGTGTCTTAGTGTGGTCAGCAACACTGCAGCCCCGCGGGGGGTTGCTCTCTCTCTCTCCCCCTTTTTCTTCACCCTCTACACCAGACTTTAACTACAGAGACCTGCCACCTAAAGAAGTTTTCTGATGACTCTGCAGCAGTGTGGAGTATCAGAGAGGGCGATGAGGAGGAGGACAGGACTGTAGTGGGCACCTTTTTTCATGTGGTGCAAACAGAGCCATCTGCAGGTTCACGTGATTGTGGACAAGAGAAGGACCAAAACACCAGTGATCCGTTTCCATTAATGCACTCAAAGTGCTTTTTACTACAAGCCTGATTCACCCATTCATTCAGACAGCACTTTATTCTATGCATTTAACTATCAGGCACACACTCACACTCTGATGGATGCATCAGGAGAAATTTGGGGTTCAGTGTCTTGCCCTAGGACACTTCGGCACATAGACTAGAGAAGCCAGGGATCGAGCTGCCAACCTTCCTGAGAGACCTCCCTGACAGAGCTGTGATACTCTAACTCACACAGTCAGTGTTTTTGCTGACCTTTCTTACTGGCTTCAAGTAGGCTGAACTTTATTAACACAGATCTTTTCCAGCGTTTTAAAAAACCTACCCATTCATACGGCACTTTCAATACTAAACTGCCGTACACCATTTTACCTGTTACGGGAACTCGTACTACTGTTTTATCTGAAGCCGCTGCCAATTTCAGCCCGTCTGTGTTTAACCGCTTTATATTTTTCCAATACTATAGTTTATCTTTTGTAAAATCAGCAACTCTTCTACCAGTACACTTATTCACGCTTCTGATTGGTCACACACTGCCAATGCCTGCCGTTTCATGTGAACGTGCTCGTAGCTGGATTGCTAAACCCTGATTTAACTTATGGAATTGATAAGCACCTTCAAGGGACTGCCTATCCTGATCCACAATGTTAGGTTAAGTGGGCCGAGATAACAGAAAGATATCCTGGGTTTGTATAACTTGCTTCATAGTGCAGGGCTCAGGAGCGCAGCATGAGGTTTAGACCAGCACGTTCGTGTAAACACCTTAACTCTTTGAACCTCCTATATGTCACATGTTCTTAGGTCATGTTGTATTTTGTAGAAATCTCTTTAAGGAACAATTTTCATCTGACTTCAGGAGCTCAAGCAGCAAAGCAAACATCCCATCACCCTCTGATCACCAAACTCAAACTAATATGTTAAAAGTGAATCTAAAGAGATGCTACATCACCATACAAAGAAAATACTGTTTTTTCACTTGTTTACTGCTATAGGAGCTGACTTGCTTGCTGGATCTTTTCTAAACTTTGTGTGGTTATCATCTATGAGAAGCAGAACATCTGATAACATTAATGAGGTTGTGGAATCAAAGGTCAGGGTCATACAGGGTCATATTTAAGGCAGTGGCATACTGGCCAAGTTCTAGGCGTTTCACTGTCTCTGTGGATGCTTTTTGCGTTTAGGTTTTAGCATTTTGTGGTCATTTTTTCAGACTGTTTCGTTGTCTTGTCTCTGTTGTTTCTTTGTGTCTAGGTTGTTTTTTTGTCTCTGTGTGTCTGTGTGTAATTTTTGGCTCTTTGTGGTTGTTTTTATCTCTGTTTTTCGTGTCTTTGTTTTTCTGTGTAGTTTTTGTCTGTTTCTGGGTTTTTTTTTTTGTGTTTTGTCTCTCTG